>NW_025909515.1:0-10420 GCF_018835915.1 Vigna umbellata
TTAAAATTAAAGAATTATAAATTTCATTTAAAAAATCAGAATTTGAAAATTTTCTCATTCTCAAATTCATATTTTAATTTTTGTGGTTTAGGTTAAGCTAGTCTGGTCGACTTAGTCTAAATTGATTCAACTCTAAGCTTGAGTAGACACAACTAAATTTGACTTAAGAACAATGCAACTTAGTCTAACAAGTTTCTAAATTGATGTTTTAATCTAAGTCAACTTGACTAAATTTGACTAGATTTTTCTCAGTCCTACTTGGGCCCAACTCAATTTAGACTAGGTCCAAGCTACACCTGATCGAACTTGACTAAACATGAACTTAGCCAAACTTGACTAAGCATGATCCCATTCTGACTTGACTTGGACCCGAGTCGATTTGACTTTACTTGAGTCTGAATCAACTCAGCTCAATCTAAACTTAGGTCAACTCCACTAAAACGCCTAGGCCGACTTAGGTAGACTTGATCTGAACCTTGGCTGACTTGCCTTAACCTAAGATGTGGTAGACTTGGCTCAAATTAGGTCAAGATGATTCAATTTGACCTAGCAATGACATCACTTGGTTTTGATTGGACTAAGACTCATTTTAACCTTACCCAACTCAACTTAACTTAGGTCGAGGCTAACTCAACTAGACTTGGGCTCAAGCTGACTCAACTCAACTTGATTACGTCAAGGCTAACTTAGCTCAACCTAGGCCCAAACAAACGTCACTTAACTGAGCTTTCCTTGATCTTGATCGGGTTAGGACCTACCTAGTCCTAAGTGGTCCAAGATTGGTCTAGGTTGAACCCAACTCCACAGAACATAATCCCGATTTAAATGAACGTAAACTCATCCCGAATCGATTGAAGGTGGGCATGCCCTAACTCAGCTCAACTTCGTCCTTGGTTAACTCGGCTCAACCTTAACCTAGGCCAACAAGATGACTCGATTCAACTCGACTAGGGATCAGCCAAACTCAAAACGACCCATATTGATCTAGTCTTGGTTAGTCTAGGCCAGACTTGGTTCTAATCAAACTAATATCAACCTAGGCTTAGCCAAACTTTGTTGAATGTGGGTCGATCCAAACTTAGATAAATGTGGACTCACCTAAACTCAATGTGTTTTGCCTGACTTTGCTCAACACACGCTCAAACTGACTTCGCTCAACATGGGCCCGGAAGGAATTGACTCGACCATGGTCAAACCAACTCGTACTCGCAAGGGTCTTGCCCAACTCAACTCAACCTGGGATAGCACTTGGCTCGACCAAGCTTTGGGTTACTTGACTCAGTTGAGCCTAGACCAACTTGACTCTAACTGGACTCAATTCGAATTTGCTTGATTTTAACCTAAGAAGACTCAACACTATGGATGTTAAAAATACTGATGTCTGTGGATATCTGCGGATAAAATTTGTTAAAGGTAGTTAGTGGTTACTTCAAATGAGTACCTATGTGTAGTGGTTAAAAAATAATTTAATATGTGCTTATAAATGGATCGAGTGCGAGTATTATACTATATGTACCATCAAATATCCATTATTCGTAAAAAGTTAAAATTTAATTTATATTTAATTTAATTTATATTTAATTTAATTTACATTATATTTTATATATTTTATATATTTTAATTTTATATAGATTTCATTTTAAAATTCTACAAATTATAACTTTTAAATTTTCTTGCAAGTATCCGGATACCTATAAATTTTAAGAAACTTGGTGGATACTTTTTAAACGAGTATCTCCGACAAATAAAGGAACGATAATAGGTAGAATTTTCACTCAAAAATCTTGAAATTATCCAGAAATGTTATCTGGAATAAATTCGTTTAAACATAAATTACCGATGGAATTTTAAAAATTTAATTATCGACGAATTTTATTGACAAATTTATTATCGACAAATTTTTTCGTCGTAAATATACTGGTAATACAAATTTCATTTACCGATGAATATTTTGTCGATAAACACCTTTAGTAATGACAAATTTGAATAGTTGTTTGTAACATCTGTTGATAATTTAAAATGTTTATTACCGGCAAATATGTTCGAAAATAAATCTGTCAATAGAAAGAGCGATAAATTTTATGCCCACTTCATTTCATCTTCTTCACCATAGCGCATAGGACTCATTCCTCACCTCTTTCACATTTGCGAGCCACCTGTTCCTAGACCAAGGCATCACTGCTGCATCACCGTTGTTGCAGTGCTTGCAATCGTTAAGCCTTTGTCGATTGGCACCGGACAAACCTCTATCTCTGTGTAGGGTATTGTTCTTATTCCAATGGCGTCATCTTCACCAAGCTCCGATTGTGCTATCGCTTGTCATGCCTAGGGAGCTACACGTACACTTTTGCAGCTTTCGCCTTTTCTCTTTCGATTTTCTTCTGTGTTAGGGTCTTCTTTAAGGCCTTTTTCAACGCTTGACTAGCCACTGTCCTTGCCATTAGGGGCGCTGCGCGTTTAGAAGCAGAGTCTCCTTAAATGCTACAATCATAACCGAAAACCTATCAATGCCAAGTGGGTTGACGTGACTCTTTTCAGACTTAACTACGGCCAACAACCATCAAAATTTTGTGCTATATATGGGACTGAATAAAGTTGTGCTGATGATTTATGCTTGATGAAGGTACTAGATTATGGGAAATGGAAGATGAGTACTAAAGTGTGTGAAAAATCTATGAGTGAAACATTGAAAGATTGGAAGATCATGATGTGAGAAGATGAACCGAATCATGATATTTACTAACATAATTTATTGACAAATTTTTCTTTTAATTAACCACAAATTTTTCCTTTAGTAATTATCGGCAAATGTAATTTTTTGTCGATAACAGATTTTGATCTGTGGAAAAAAAAATTATTAACAGATTTTTGACGTTTTCAACAAATTTTGGCTGTTGATAATACATGTTTTTCTTATAGTGACTCTTGCAAGTCGGATAGTCATAGACATTATTTATGTTCAATCTAATGTATTATTGTCTCGACCTTTGAATAAATTTTATTCAACATTATCTTATTTGGATACTAGATCTAATATTTCACAATTTTAATATAATCTCATTTAATTTAACTTGAGAAATTTTTTTACAAATATAAAATAAAATAATCATTTAATTTAAATTGAGAAACTATAAAAATTTATCAATGTTGATATTTTTAATTTTTAAAAATAATTTAGTATTTAAATACTTTTTTCAATTTAATTGTAATTGAAATACTTTAGTTTCAAAATTAAAAAAATTAAATTTACTAATTTGAATTATTTTATTCAACACAAAACATTTACAAAGAAAAATTTAAAATAAGATGAATCTCAAATTCAATATATTTAAATGTTTAAAAAAATTTACTCAAAAACAATTTAAGGTATTTATAAGTTCTTTTTTTTGACCAAATTTCAATTTCCAATCTAGGAGGGGTGATGACCTCTAAAGAGACAATCACTACTCATTTTAGTATTTAAAAAGTATAAACAGTACGGTAATAAATGTACAATAATAAATAATTTATGGGTAATCTATCTACTATACTATTTTAATTAAAGTTTAACCATTATGTATCTTGAAATTGCCCACTATCATTCTAATATATTTATTTAATTGTTGTTTGTGGATACTGACTGCTTTTAATTACTTATGTAAAACATGGCATGTGATTGTGCCTAAACATCCCCCTCTTGCCCAATATTATGTCTTAACTATAGAATTTTAGTCTTTTCTATTTCTCAATTTTATTTGATATTCTCAACCAAACTTAGTTAGTAATTAGTTTAACATTCTATTTAAACTTCTCGATTTATGAACATAATAATACATTATCCTCATCTCAAATGTATTATAATGAGTCTTGAAAAAAAAATTATTTGCCAAATATAATTTAGAAATTCCATTCTATCTTATAATTAGTATCTTACAAATATATAAAAGTGAGGGAAAAAAAATCAAAACCTGACATCTGACAGATAAAATTTCTTGTTCACCATGATTTTACTAAAAAAAATAATAATACTATGATATATTTTTACATTTATTTGATACCTAATAAAAAAATAAAATGGACAAAAATATAAAATTTTATATTTAAAAAAAAGAAAATAATAAGTAAAGAAAAATAAATAAAATAAATATAAAAAATTTGCGGTGTCAAAAGAATATTTTTTCTTCAAAGGACAAAATGTAATGAACAAACTCCGTGTCAAATATCTACCACCAATACAGTACACCACACCAAAAATGAACAGTGAAAAATCAACAATATCTTTTATTCATAAATTCACAGTTAATAAAAATATATCAATAGGTATAATAATGTTATGAATACAATATTAAAACACAATTTTTTTACAATACAATATTAAACATAATTAGTACCACATAATTACACATATTTTATTTATTTCATTGTCAGTCCTAATACGTGGTATTACAACTTTTCAAATAGATTTCTGCGTGCTTGCAGAATATTATTAATTAATGTGAAAATTAAGCATATAAACACAAAAGAAAAAAGAAGCAGTTATTCAAATAGCAATACCATCCATAGTAATTGGTCAAACAGATATACGATAAAATTATTTAAATATTTATAATCAGGCAATAAAAAGTCGGTCCAAAATTGAGGAGTACAATATTAGATATGCAAAAAACTCTTAAATGAATTAAAATAAAATATTTTGGAGATTCAATTTTTCTGAAAGATTCGAAACAGTATATATAAAATTATTTAACTATCATTACAAGGGTAAATATGTTTTTAGTCCCTAAACTATTGATCGTTTCTGGTTTTCGTCCCTCTTTCAAAGTGGTACAATTTAGTCCTCAATCTGTTAAAAAACCGTTTACGTTTAGCCGAGAAAAACGAACGTTTTGAGGACTAAAACGATGACTAAAAACAAAATTTTGAGGACTAAAACGAACATTTTTCTAAAGAATGAGGACCAAATTGTATCTTACTTTGGAAGAGAGACGAAAACCAGAAATGGCCAATAGTTTAGGGACTAAAAACATATTTAACCCTCGTTACAATCATGAAAAAAAAATGTCACATGTTGCAACAACAGAGTACTTCAGAAATTGTGGAAAATTTTCATACAAACAAAAAACATATTTTGGAAATAATGGACCAATAATAATTCAAAGTAGCCCCATATAAACACATGCGCCAATGGTTAGCTCACGGTAAGTTTGCTAAAGAAAAATCAAACAATATACAATTTTAACGAATTTTTAGAATTCCTACAATTTTACGAACGAATTTAACCCCTTAATCATAAATTAAATTAGATTAACATAATTATGACGTAGACTTAAATCAAATAAGGACATTATATATCAATTTAAAAAGTCATACGTAAACAAAATATTAGAACCTAATAATTAAAAAAAATTGAGTTTCAAGTTTATAGATCCATGAAAAACAAATCCAGAAAACACTAAAAGTATTTTGTCCAATCCAAATTGAGAAAAAAAATGTTTGGATACTGGTGAAAAGTATTGTTATAGAGATGGTTATTTTGACAGATATATGATGCACAATAAATTTACCTAAAATGGACCGTTAAAAAACATTTACATATGGTATTTATATATAATTAAAAAAGTATTGGTATTTAAATAGACCGTCTATTTGTATTTTTTATCTGATTTTTTCATTGTGGTTACGTCTTCCTTTTATCATTATTTTTTATTGTTGTTGTTGGTAATTTTTTTATGATTAATTGTATAACTAATTTTTATTTTTTAAATAAGAATATTAAAATGGTTTCAAACTTGTAAGTTAATCTTATTTATCATAGGTCCTAGTTGACTTGATTTAGAAAAAAATACTATTATTTTAAAATATAAATTAAATTGAACTTAATTACTTAGTATATAGTAAATGACTTTAAAATGGATTAAAAACTAGATTGATTTAATCTGTGATTAAATAAGTTTGAGATGTGTTAAAAGTAGGTTAGCCCTTTAATCCACTAACAATAATTTTTTATAAATTTTTCATCTTTTTTAACTATAATTACTTATTTTTAATTATTTAGATTAATATAATGTTTTTTTAAGACTATGATGTTTAATAATATTTGAATGTTTGAATATTGAATTTATTTGTTTGTCCTAAGATTAAAACCTTGATTTTTATTTAATATATTTTCCATATTACATCTAATTGTGATTAATATTTAATCTGACTTTTACAGTCATATAGACGTTCGATGTAAGGGGAATCGACTTCTATATACTCATTTTTGAAATCTAAAAAGTCGCTTTTTAACTCCATTTAGACGTCTGATCCCGCCAATCCGACTTCTACAGCCATATAGATGTCCGATGTGGGAGGGGGGCGGGAACCGACGTCTATATACTCATTTTTTAAATCTAAAACGTCACTTTTTAACTCCATTTAGACGTCAAATTCCGCCAATCCGACTTTTACAGCCATATAGATGTCTGATGTCGGGGGAACCGACTTCTATATGGCTGCATTAAAACACCGCGAACGCGAGACAACAATTACGCGCACTTAATGTTCATCATCTTCCTCGCGTTTTCTCTTTACGGGTTACGTTTTTTAGGTTCGTTTTCTCACTTTTGCACCGTTTTAAATTAATTTTACTCTGATTACATCACTCTTTGATACATTATCTTTTATTTGAACCGATTAAAATGCGTTTTCGTTAGGTTTTGGTGCAGTTTTGCTCGTGTCCTTGGTCGACGTTCTTGGGCAGCGATTTCTTGCGTTTTGGACTTCTCCAATTCTCTCAACTATGTTTTTAAAACCATCCAATACAAAAAAACGTACAATACATTATCTTCAACTAAAATATAAAGTTGTAAACTCGAATCAACATGAGGCAGGAGCAACCCGAGAGACCTCAAGCGGAAAAAGATGCAATCAAATACGGCAACATTTTAGACGTCTAATCTATAGTGTCAGACGTCTATATAGACGTTTGACCTGTATGGATCGGACGTCTATATAGACGTCTGACCTATTGGGTCCGACGTCTCATTAACGTCACCCATATAGACATTGGACAGAGATCAAACGTTAAAAAACCCAAAATAACAGACGTCTAAATCCCTTTCTGCACTAGTGTTCATTTTAATATTCATTTTTACACACTAATAAAGAAAGAGAAGTCTAATTTGCACAATATTTTTTAGTGTAACTATAAATAGGTTCCCAAGAATCCATTACTACTATAAAGCCTGCTTATTAATAATTTTAGTAATATGTTTTAATAAAATATGACAAACCACAACTTTAAGTTACACTCTTTAAAATGTATAACTTAANGAATGTTTGAATATTGAATTTATTTGTTTGTCCTAAGATTAAAACCTTGATTTTTATTTAATATATTTTCCATATTACATCTAATTGTGATTAATAATTAGAAAATAAGTAAACACTTGTACTTATAAAGAGTGAGTAGAGTTAATTTGTTTTAATTGTATTACAATAAATATAAATATATAAAACAAATTTGAAAAATAAAATATGCTTAAATAATTAAAGAAATGAGTTGGATTGAATTTATTAATTTTCAATTCAACTCGCGATGAGTTAACTTCTATGAGTTATGTTGACTCACTTTAACACCACTACTTCCAAAGTTTTAATTTCATCACTTGTTACTTTCCATTGATTTATACTTGTTGGACTGATGAAAATAATACGTCTTGGAAAGTCCTGGTTTAGTATTGAATGGGAAGTGAGTTTTGTGTCTATATAATGAACTCTAAGTCCATACTATTTTTTATCTTAAGTCAAAGACACTTTAAATTTATATTTGACTTTTTTAATTGTAGAGTGTTGTGAGGTTTGATCTAAATTCTTTCTTTGGAGAATGAGAGTGTACTTGGAGTCAAAGGGAATGAGAGAGTGATTTATGTGTTGTAGAAATTATCATATAATGTTATTTTTTGGCTATTATTAGACAATAGTTGTGGTTTTTATCTAAATTTGGAGCTTTCATGTATATTCTTTGGTATGCTTGTGTTATTTTTATTTTTTGTTAGTAGAGTGATTTTCGGAGATAAAGACGATAATATTCTTCATTGATGACGTGTTTTTTCCAACAATTCAATGATGCTCTTATTGGATTGTCTTCATCTTAGTAAGTTCTTTTGTGACCTCATAATTTTTTTTAATAATTTTTAAGGTTTAGTTAGACATCGTGAAGTATTTTGTTTTATTTGATTACTTTAATCCATTAAAGATTTGTTTATATTTATTAGTTTTTTTGTATGTGATTGTTTAAACATTAATTATTGGTATATGTTACTATATTTGACTTACTATACTTATATTATTATATTTGACCTGTGTATACATATAATTAAACTTCATCTTATTAATGAAGTTGTTGTTTATATGTAACAAAAATATTTCAAAAAGAGAATCAACTTATGTTTATCAATAATCTTATGATCACATTAGTAGAAATTACTATGTTTATATATATGTATCTTAACTAATGATTTTGTATGGTTATAGTCAATGACCAATAAGTCTTTCACAAATTCAAACAAATAAGAGATTGATAATGAACATCAATTTATGTGCATTGTATTAATTAGATCTATACAATGCTTTCTTAGCTAGTGCTTTTATTAGTATATACTTCATATATAACGTGATATAAGACTATTTCTTGATCCAATACAAAAAGAACTTGAGGAAGAATAATTGTAATTTAAAGCACCTATGAAAAAGTTAAAGAGAAAAAACTTAGAAGAAAAATCTCTTAGAGGCTCATGATGCTCCATGAAGCTGAAAACTCAAAAGAAATGAAAATCATGGCTTGGATCACACTTCGAGAATAATTTGACACTTAAAAAGTGTTTATTTTCTTCTTTTATTTTGCAAGCTTGTGGAGGGACTTGGTTCGTTGGATGAGAATTTGTTTCATGTTTACAAACTGCGTTTTAGAGTTGTCTTGCAACCTAGTATCATTTTTGATAGTCAATATATGAATTAAATTTATTGAAGAGAGAATTATCTTGGTTTTTGTCTCAGAACATTGGTTCTTATCAAAAATTGAAATTGTTGTGATTAATCTTCATAACTGATCAATATGCTAGATTTTGACATCTTTATTTTTATCTTTTTTTCGCGTTCTTCTCTGAGTGTCTTGTTTATGCTAGAGGAGAAATTAAATTTAGAAAAAAGATCACACTCTTTCTTGGATAGGATAACAAGACAATTAATTTCATTGAAAAAATGTTTGTTTTTCCTATATCAATTAAATTTGTTATTTAGGTTTATATTAGTAAATAAAGTAGGGATCATTAACAAAGGTATTATGAAATGCAATGAATGACTATTATGCTGTAAATTAATATTGAAAGAGGTTGATACTCACAAGTAAAAATATAGATATAACAATGTCATTTTAGGTTGATTGCAATAAATATCCATGTAGACAAAAACACAATGTCATGTTCGTGATTTTTGAACCAATATTACATTGGTTGTAAATATGAACTGATGTAATATCCTTCACTTAAAAGAAAAAGAAACTAGATTGGTTTTAAAGTGGAATTGATGTAGTAGGTAAACACTAGCAAAATTAGACTTGTCAAGCTTAAAGTAGAAACCTTTTTTCACATGCGTAAGGCAGTCATCTTCTTCTATTCTTCTCCTAAATGAGATACCTAGGAACAACATCCCAACCCAAACACCAAGTGTCCTATATCTCATTGAGACATCATTAGAAACTTCACTAGTAATATTGTGTCCACTTTTTTTCTTAACTGCAACGCTCATGCGAGAAGAAAGACTTTGTATCTCAGCTTGCATAAACATGATTTAAGTTAATTAATCAATATATCACACCAACGCATGAGTCAAGTTAAATCATAAAATAAACCAACTTAGGTTAATTAACCCATAATTCCTTATATAATTTTCCCACCAGTGCAGAAAAGGCCTTTAACGTCACCCTTTAGACGTCTGACCCTCGAATATCCAATGTAAAAAATGACCTGTGGCATTTTCCGTAAATAAAACAACCATATAGACGTCTGTTCTGGAGGGAACAGACGTCTAAAGCCATATAAACGTCTGATGTGGGGGAACAAACTTCTATATACTCATTTTTGAAATCTAAAAAGTCACTTTTTGACTCTATTTAGACGTCAGATCCCGCCAATCCGACTTTTACAGCCATATAGACGTTCAATGTAGGGGGAATCGACTTCTATATACTCATTTTTGAAATCTAAAAAGTCACTTTTTAACTCCATTTAGATGTCTGATCCCGCCAATCCGACTTCTACAGCCATATAGACGTTCAATGTGGGGGGAACCGACTTCTATATACTCATTTTTGAAATCTAAAAAGTTACTTTTTAACTCCATTTAGACGTCTGATCCCGCCAATCCGACTTCTACAGCCATATAGACGTCTGATGTGGGA
>NW_025909516.1:8548-22547 GCF_018835915.1 Vigna umbellata
ATATATATCAGAGCAAATATAAAAAGTAAATATTAAAATACGAATTCAACAAGGTTTTAAAATTTGTTTATATTCATACAGTTCAAAAGTTTCATAAAGGAAGTAAATTATTTCATTCCTTAAATATGAATGTTCATACACTTTGGTGGAAACCAAAATAGGACATGCCTATCAATTTTTGCAAACAGAAAAAAGAGTTTTTGATAAAATACAGCAATGTTGTGCATTAAATGTGATGGTTTATTTATATATATATTAATGTAACGTATTTTGGATGAATATAAGAAGAAGCATGCATATTCAATAGACAACAAGTTCATAAAGTTTCCTAAGCACTTGCTTTGGCGCCACATACACAGGTTTGCCATCTTCTTTTTCTCTCTGATTTTGATGACACAGGACATGTTTATTCATTTTGGTTTAAACATGAAATCTGTTTTCAACGTTCTTCTTTCAGTTATGTTTTCTGGATGTTAGTTTTTGGTTTATCATTTGTGTTTTCACGTCCTCATAGCAGATGGACCAAGATAAAAACAAAAGCACTCAAAGCAAATTGTGTAAACTGAATTTCTGTTTCTGGTCAAATTTATCATACTTCTAATTTGGCTGGCTTATGACGTTGAAAGATCTTTTCCTTTTATTCTTAAACTGTGTAAACTCGGTTTTTGTTTTTGGTGAAAAGTGTGTTTGTGCAAGATTCATTCTTTTTGGTCTTACTCTTGACGGGGATTGACTTAGGATGTTGAAAGATCTTTTTCTTTTCTTCTTAAACGTGTTTGTGCCTTGTTAATCCAGTATTTTCCTCTACATCAAATGGTTTTGGAATCAATGATGTATAAGTGAATTTATAGTTGCTTTTGAGGAGCATTGTTTGTGCTTACATGGTTTACGGTTCTCAAGTCTTCCGAACAAATTAAACTCAGACACATAAGTTTGGATCGTTCACTTTGAACTTTTTATCTCTTCGATTAGAAGTCTCCTATCAACTAGAGATAAAACCAATTTAGAATATATAAACGTAAGTCTCACTTTACAAGTCGGTTTTATGGGATTGAGTTAAACAAAATTCAGTTATGAACATGTTATTAGAGACATTATTAGAGTCTATCCTTGCAATATTTATGTTATTGAACATATTATTTCACTCCTATTGGGTCACTGTTAAACCATCCATTAATGTCTAGTCTCATACATGACATGTATATATAAAGTTAAGTTAGATTTAAAGTCCACTTCTTAACATGATATTAGAGTTTATCTTAGCAATATTTATTATTTGTTGGACATATTATTCCACTCCTGTCGAGTTGTTTTGAGACTATGTCTAGTCCCATAGACAAATGTATGTATCTCAGTGTGGGGTTTGTCGTTTGTTGAACATATTATTTTATCCGACCAATTTAAAGTATATAAATGAATCCAGCATGAAAACTTAAATTCCACTTCTTAACGACTTCTACTTAGTCTCCCTCCTTATTTCAGTGATAGGATCTATGAAGACTTATCTAGAGAAAAACAAGACAGTTGCCAAGCGTGATCACAAAAGTTCTGCCCGTATGAATGTAAGCAGACATGATATTTACCATCTCTACTGAATTCTTGTTTCTGCAATCTTCTGATATTCTCTTGTTTTAAACCAATTTTCTTTTGCTAACAGGAAACACCAAACCTTCCCAAAAGCCGAACTCCTTGGTCTACTTCTCAGGTATCAGTGTTTTATGTTTTTGAGACATTTTATACTTATTGGAAACAAACAGTTGACACACTCATAATTTTTAATTAGGCTTCCGTTTTTCATAATTATGGGTCCAGTCCAACTGCCAGTTTAACTCCAGCTAGTCCTCACTTTTATTCCCCATGGTTCGGAAGTCAGGTAGTGATATATGTATTCATGCATATTATAGCTGATTCTGTGCTTTGATTATGATGAAGGGACTACTCACTGTCTTGTTTTCTTCTTATATCTTGTTTGATCAAGATGTGGAATAGGCCAACTCAATATGGTTCTCTATACCAAAGTAGTTCGTTCTCCAAATATCCTATGATGGCAGCAAGGGTAACTACAATTCCTCAGTCATTTGAAAAGTTTATTTAGCTACATGATTTCTGTTAAATTGAATTGGCCAGTTGCTTCAGATTTTATGGAATGTACATGTTCTTTTATGGAGGATGAGATTGGGGTACAGTTAGCAATTGTTAATGTATTCAATGCATGGTTCTTCCCTTCCACGATGAATGTGTTTGTATATTCAACATTTTGCAGGTTGGTCAGAGTTCTCTATTAGCTTCTGCGAATACACTACAAAGGACTTCTGCTGAAAACAACATGGGTTTCAAGAACCATTCTTACAAGATCTCACAACCTACAAGTAACGTAACTCCCAAAGCTAAAGAAAATGAAAGAAGGCCTACAATCCAAGGAACCAACTTGAAAGGATCAACAAGGAGGTACGTTTGTTCTGCTGGTGAATATCTCCATTACATTTTTCCAACCGTTTTCAAAGTTTGTGGACAGTGTGACCAGTGAAAGCAAGCAAAGAACTGCTGTAGTCAATGATAAAAAGAATGACGGTGGATCAACAAAGGTGCATATACGTCTTTGCAATGTAAGAAGAATTAGAGAAGATGAATTTCTTTGATAATACTTTTCTTACGGTTGCTCCATTGAATTCTTAGTGATGTCTGCTATTTCCTGCTGAACTGCATTTACCTTGACAGGCAAGTAACAATACAAAAGAACAAAGAAAAAGAAAGGCAGAGCAGACATCATCCAAGATCTTAAGTATAAAAAGCATATATGAGGTGACAATATGATTAAGTTGTTTCATCTGTTTCTGGTTTAAATTTTTTACATTGAACACTACCGTATATTTTCTGCATGATATATTTTAAAATTATTTTCACTGTGTTTGAATATTACAATCAGATATAAAATATGATTCAACATTAGGAGACTCATGATTTAATTCTAGACTCGAGATAACCTTGTTTTTTTAATGCAATATCCATTTTGTCACCGTTTATATTTAGAACTCATAAACACCAGTAATTTAATGAGACATTAAAAACATGTAACCTTCAGCCGAATGGTTCAAGATGCTTATGATATTTGGTCCTTTCAGCGGCAGGATATTCGTTCAACTAAGCAACAACAATCCAGGATGATGTCTGGAACTGGTATGTTTGAAGTTAAACAATTTGTCATTTAATAATGAAGAAAATTCAAGTTTGATGAACTGAGATTTGATCAGTGGGAGGTGCCAAGAGTGTGACTCATACTGAAAATATCAATGCTGATGATGAAAATACAAATATAGAAACAGAAAACTTTGAAGCAAATCCAAGTGATCCGAATCAGAATTTGCATATAGACCTCAATGCATCTTCCGCTAATCCTGTACTTGAAGAGGTACTAAAATTTTCTGCGNTGAAGCAAATCCAAGTGATCCGAATCAGAATTTGCATATAGACCTCAATGCATCTTCCGCTAATCCTGTACTTGAAGAGGTACTAAAATTTTCTGCGTTATATGTCACATGTGAGCTTTAAGGTTAGCCTTTCTATATTAGGAAAGGGAATCAATGTTCTGAATGAATGCCTAAGATAAAGGAAAATAAATTTAATATATCATAAATTCGTTAGACCTTTGCAATATGTATTAAGAAGTGGATTTAAGCCATGGTTAGAGTATGTCCTAGCGATAGTATTAGAGTCAGATTAAAACCTATGCTAGTGATATTTCTTGTTTTTTGGGCATTTCTATTTCACCTGTTGTCGGGCCAGACCACCTAATTTTTACTATCACGCATGAGATGTTTATACCTCGGCGTGAAGGAGGTGTGTTGGAAGTCTCACATCGACTAAAGATAAGATTAATTTATAATATATAAGTGAGGTGCAAACCTCACAAGCTGGTTTGTAGGATTGAGTTAGGCTTAAAAAACCACTTTTTAGTAACATGATCCTTAGAGCTTTGCAATCATATATATATATATATATATATCATAAATTCGTTAAAATCTATAAAGTTCTTTCTAATATTCTCCCAAAAAGAAAAAACTTTCACACACAACGTTTATAATATTACAGGAAATCTGTACTTACCAATTCAACTGTACTGAATCAGAAAGGAGAATCTTACCATTATTTTACAATTGCATGCTATGATTTATTCCATATTTAGATTTGTTAAATTCCTTTAAAGCTACACCATTTATATGATCTGGTTTATTCAAGTATCATCAAATCTACATGCCATCCAGTGTGGCTTGTTGCATGGGAATATTATGATTTTCTTATTGAATGTTTATACTTTCTAAATTAGCGTTCAGTTTTGCACTGGCTTTGCTTTTTCAACATATCATTCCTTGTCACTTAAGGCCATTCTGATGAAGATATGCCACCATTATCGTTATTTCATTCTGTAGAGTATGGAAATGTGCACTACAGTGAACACGAATTTCTTAGATAAATACTTGCCAATGGTTTATCATTTTAATTCTTAGGGATGGCCTACTGCTGCGCTCCTTTTACTTCAACAGGCAAGCGATGATACAAAAGAACAAAGAAAAAGGAAGGCGATGAATAAATCATTTAAGAGACCAAAGAAGATCATGAAGGTATACTATACATGCATATTTATTGTACAGTAGATATACACTGGCCCGTTAAGCATGTGTCTCGAACTTCTGAATTGATTATAAATAAAAATTCAACCATCTTATTAGCCAATGTTTTCACCTTCATAGTTCATAATGCTTATAATCATGGTTCCTTTCAGCTGGTGGATATCTTTTCAGCTAAGCATGAACAATCCAGCATGACAGTCAGAAATGGTATGTTCTGAGTTCATCAATTTGTGATTTATTGTATAAAAGAAGAAAAATCACTGTCTTATGATCTATGAGAATTGATCAGGGGGAGGTGCAAACAATGTGACTAGTATTGAAAATTCTAATTCTATTCAAGACAAAACAAATATTGGGTCGAATCATTTTGGAGCAAATCCAACTGAGAGGAACAGGAACTTGAGTACAAAACTCTCTGCCACTAATCCTCAACTTACAAAGGAGGTACTGAATTTTTGAGTGTTATATCACATATTATCTTTCTGGTTACCTTTCTATATTAGAAAAGGGAACTTGATAAAGGGAAAGTGAAATTAATACATAAGCTAACTGAACTTTAAAACTTTTATTGGATTAATATACTGAACATATACGAATATCTAACGTTGATCTTTTCATGCTAATCATGCTTATAAATTCCTTAAAATCTAAAAAAGTATTATTTTATGCTCCCAACAAGAGAAATCTTTTGCATAGGAAGTTTATAGTATTACCTTGGAAGGAAATTTATATGTACCAGTTTAACTGTATAAAAAAGGAGAATCTAATTATGATATTCAACTGTAACTGGTTTACTATTGGTGTTATAATGGCCCAAAGATACATTGCTTGGATTCACCTCATTGATTTCTTTCATGTTTAAATTTATTAAATACCCTAATAGCTACACCATCTATATAATCTAGTTTATTTAAGTATAAGTATCATCATATCAGCATACCACCCTGTGTGGCTTGTTGGAGGGGCTTCTGCAGTATTAATACTCTTTTTACGATTTCCTGCTTGCATTGTAAGTGATTTTGGACATGTTTTTGTTCAATTTTTGCATTGGTTTTGTTCTTCTTGCACCTCATTGCTAGTCACTTAAGGCCATTTTGGATGAAAAGCTACCACAATTGTAGTTATTGTTATATATACAGCCTATGTAGATGTGTACTAAAGTGAAAATGAATTTCTTTGGTAAATACCTGTCATAGTTATAGTTTTGCTTTTAATTGTTACTGATGCCCACTGCATTTACTTTGACAGGAAAGTGAGGAAGAAAAAGAACAAAGAAGAAGGCAATCAAAGAAGAAATCATCCAAGAGATCAAGGATGAAGATGAAGGTACACAACATATTTATCGTATATCATATGTATATATACTGGCACTTAAGTGTTAGGTGTTTTAAAGTCAAAGTGAGTTTGACAGTTTCTGTCTATTAAAATTCTGTTTCTGTTTTTTCCTTGTTTGTGTAACCTGCTGCTGTACATATAAATACAAATACAGCATGCACCTTTCTAATAAAGGTTGAATAACAGAAGTGCTCTGCACATGTTCTGTGTATGCACCTTGTCATAAACAACATTAAGTAGGTGTGTCGAACTTGTTGGAAATCTCACGTCCATTAGAAATTAGGTCAATTTAAAGTATAAATGATAAATGCAGTGCGCAATTATCATACCATTCACAATCCTTCTTGACAGCTCTTTCATTTCCTTAAAGTCATAATCTTTTCCATAACTTGTGCGTTTCACCTTGGCAGATGGAACGTGAAAGGTTAAATGCTTCCATTGAAAATCTAGGTGTCGAAAATGCTGCGCTCAGAGAAAAGCTTCATGACCTTCTTCACGAGTGTGATAAGCTCATAGAAAATAACAATTCCATACTGGTATGCCATTTGAATCCTTACTTGTCAAGCTATATAACTGTTTCTGTAGATTTTTAAGTTGAATGACTAAGTACTTGTATTCCTATAAAAGAAAAACATTAATGGTCTCATGTTACATTCTTGCTTTGAAGCAATTTGAAATTTTAAGAGATTTAGCTATTTATATAGAAACAAAATGAAACATAAACATGATTTATCTAAACTAGGAAACTTGATAAAAATGAATGGTCTCATGTTACATTCTTCGGTTGCTTTGTTGTGTTTTATTTTTTGCCACAAACTTTAGCATCTGATCTGGTGTGTTATGGGGACAGGATGAACTCAATGAGATGTATGGTAAAGAAAAAGTAATGGAAGTTTTGAGTATGCAGTATGCTGACTCGGGCCAATGCTGATCAAAACTCTATAATGACAGATGAGATTCAAATTTCAACTTATCTAAATTCTATCATTTTCACATTACAAGCCATAATTGGCTTTCCTTATAGAAATAACTAAAGTCTAAACAGATGACAGACGTACTATAATGCTTTTATCGGTCAGCTTTCAAAACATCTGCATGATAATTTATGGTCCTTTCTTCAATGGATAGCATTTTCCTTAATTTCATAGTGCTATCCAATTTTTTTGGTAGACATTAGATTATTTTTTTAGATATGAGATTTTGTTATGAAGTTTTGTGATTGTGCTTTTCTCCCCTTTCTATGTTTTTCTTATCCGCGGCTTTTTTTTTTACCAGTAATAGATAATAGGATAAAACTTAAATTCAATACTTAAAACTGTAAATGTTACTGTGTAATAAATATTTATATTAAAATATTACAAAAAAAAAAAGTATCAGATGATACTTTAGTTATAATTAAATAACAGTATTGAAGATACGATCTTAAGTTGTCTACCTTTTTCTCTTAACTGTGCCCATTCACATTATTATATATAAGTAGCATTTGACTATTTTTGAAAGGGGTATTTTTATAGCATTTGTTGATATATTTATCTTGACATATTTTTTATGTAGCTAAAGTTTATTAACAAAATGCAAAAAATTATAGGTGGATTTGTAGGAAGAAAAGATGTAGTTTTATATTGGTAAACACGTTTTTTTTAAATAAAAATATTTTTAGAAAACATACGAGAGACTGTGTTTCTAGCGTTTCAGTTTTTTAATCGACATGAGCAAAATACCTTGTTTAATGTTAACCAGTATTTGCGAAACTTCTTCTGCCAAATGATTTATTTTAATGCAAATATTCTGAAGATGTATTTATGATAAATAAAATCTATCAAGCTAAGTAATTAACATCATAAAAAAATATGGCTTAATTTTGTTTTAAATTTTTAATAAATTTAAAAACTTTCAATTATGTTTTTAATAGATTTTTATGGTCTATTGAGTATTTAATAAATTTTTATTTTTTAATTGAATTCTGAATGTCAACTTGTCTATTAAATTAGTGATGTGACTATTAAGTGGTACCAATCTCTTTTATAACTTAAAAAAATATGTGACTATGCATTAGTAACAAATGTTGGAAGGAGATACTGGTGATTAGGATCTCTTGCAATTTTATAAGAAGTTTTTTTTTTACCGTATTTTTATATATTCATAAATAAAGTTGTATTGTGAAATTAATTTATGCAAAAACAAAAAGATTGAAAAATATAAAATTTCACTAAAAGTGACTATTTTAATCTATTTATAATGAAAGACATAATACTCATGACAACCTATAAAGACAACAAGAACATGAACCACAATAAAAAGTGGAAGCCTAATTACTCACGAGTAAGATTCTGGCCTTGAGTATTTTGGTTTTTATGATTTTTATGATAACTGGCATTGTTTTTTAAAATTATAAGATTATAAAATTATAAAATAATAATTTATAAAATTTTAAAATAATAAAATTACATATTACAACAACTCAACAAAATATATGACAAGATCGTAACCAGAAAAGTGGCATCACTAAGTTTAAGAGTGGAGATTCAATTGAAAAATTTAAATTTATTAAATATTCATTAGACCATAAAAATTTATTAGAAATGTAAATAAAATTTTTCAAATTTATGAAAGAGTTTAAACATAATTAAGCTAAGCAAAAAATTATTTAATGTGACAGAAACACAATTAACTATAGTTAGTAGTAACCCGAGGATGCGGAGAACCAAAAATGACATATTTGGTAATCTGGCAATTCCCTTGAAAACAGAATTTCAGGTTATTTGAAGGTAAAGCTGAATAAAAATAAGTATTATTTAAATTTGCTTGGAAAGCCAAACATAAAAGCTGAACATAATTTGATTAATAAAATTCAACAGTAGTATTACTTGGTTAATTTTTCATATAATTATGGTTAAGATTTCTTGAAGAATCTTCTTCCAGTCTAAAATTTGATTTGATTGAAAGAACGAGAAGAGATGGAAAAAATGGATGCCTAAAAAACAATAAAATGGTTGACCAAGAAACAACAAAAAACTTAAAATTAGCATACAACAAATGTTACAGAAGAAAATCCATGTAAGCCCCACCAAAAACATGCATTAAAAAGGAATAGAAAGAAACAGAATGAGGCCTAAAAGCATAACTCAGTGTACTCATAAGATGATATCAGTTTGTACCTACACATGCTTTGTAGCTAATGAAATCTACTGTGAAACTGTTCTAAGCAATTGACCCGAAAAAAAATATACTCTCAGCAGCAGCAAGATTATCAATTTGAGCCATCTGGGAAAGGTTTGAGAGCATCCTGCTTTCCATCAACGTAGTACTGAACAATTGCTTTCATTCGGGGAAGTTTATCAGGGTGGTAATTCACGTGAATAATTACAGGCTTCAATTTGCTGAGGTTAGCATCATTCCTCACTGTCTTGAACAGAACCTTGCTGTTCATGAAGAGATACATATCCATAGTTCTTCTGGAAGCATGAAGCCCATCATAACCAGGATGTGATGGGTAAAAGAGTTCCTCATTGAAAACAGCCTGGTCCCAAGCCTTCTCTTTCGAAAGTCGTGTTGCCACACGATCCAAAAGCTCGATTGAAGGGATTGTTGGTCTAATATAGAAGAAACCAGAGTTGTAAACCCATATCCTCATAGTATGAGCAAATCTAGCCCAACCCATTGCAGGTTCATCAAAGACATCGTTATAGCCGTATGCTGTCATGTTACTGTGACCATCGCTCATGGACTCCACGTCTGAATCCCGGTATAGATGATCGAATGGATTCTGCAAATATACAATGTCCACATCTGATAAAAGAACACTGTATCCCAACTGCAAAAATTCTCTTAGAATACGAAATTTAAGACCAGAGACAGCATGGTTACTCCCGATTCTTCCAATCACATCAACACTATCTTCTGGATCTCTTCTATACACTGGCACTTGATTTGATTCACAAAACTTCACAATCTCATCGTCTAAAGCAACAACTAGATAGTTGGTTATGCCAACTCTCTTGATGTTGGTGAACCATACCTCCAGCATCTCCTTTACATTGGCGTTTGCAAGTCCAACTATAAGCTCTCGTTTAACTGCAACTTTCTCTAATATCTTTCCCAATCTCGAGTTCACAGACTCATCAGGAACAACAGTAGGGTTGGTTCTCAGTCCCTTTACTGTACCAAAGGGTCCAGCTTTAACCTGTTTACCTAGCGTAAGGAACTGCTTTTGAGCCTGGTCTTTCCCTTGCTCTGCAAGGCGAAGCCTTTCAGTCAATTCCCTCACCTGTTTTTTTAGCTCAGCATTCTTCTCTGATACCGCTACAAACTCTGATTTCAACAGGTTGACCCGATCTGAGGATTCACATCCAGCTGAATTTTCCTGCCAAACAAAATCCATGATGAAAATTATGCTGTTTCTTCTTTCATATAGCATCAAACACATCCTTTCCAGAGTGTGGGTTGAAGATCAATAGAAATTATACATTTTGTGGAACACACTTCCCGTTTTAAAATTCCTAGTTACAATTTTCTTTTCAATAGATTTTAACCGATGATACAGAGTGTGTTACAGAGTCTTCTACTAGAACTTCTCATATAGAAAGATACTTATGCAAGGTAAAATGAGTTTGTGCATAGCTAAATTTAAATCCTATAAATCACGTGTAAACCAATCAAAGAAATATCAAATTCTGCCTATTCAAATCAAGCCAAAATAGTACGTAGACTTGTGCATTATGCCTAGATTGCCTCTTAACTCGTCTGAAGAAACTCAACAACATCATCAGCTATATCTCCAAGTTTCAATCATCATACAAACAGAATTCCAGTTAAGCTTCTAAACCAGGAGATTGCTTCATCCCGAGGCAGAGAAACCAACCAGACATGATTTTCAGGATATACTAAGGTAGACAAAAAGACCATTCAGAAGCACACATTTAATACTAACATCACCATCATACCAATTTGACAAGCAAAATTGACCACCGTACAAATCCACAAATTTTTAAAAGAGGAAACAAGTGGGTATTGTTTAGCCAGGGCATATAGATCGAAAACTAGCAAGATCAGTAAGATCAAACACAATCCAACAACAACCAAAAAAAACAAAAACAGTGGTCAGAACATTGGGAATTCCCAGTCAACGGCAATCACAGATGTGATGAAGATTACCAAGAGACCCGAAAGCTGAAACAGTAAGAAAGAGCAAAAAGGCAGAGTCTTTGACGAAAATGGAACCTGGGCTATGGATCCTGCGTTAGAGAGGCGGCGATTAGCAGCGACAGAGTCAGAAACGAAGAAGCCATTGGGGTACAAGAAAGCGAAGACGCATCCAATAAGGACGCCAATTGCAACTGCGGTTAGGACCCTGGATTTGCGTAGAGAGTTTGGGTTGTTGTTCCTCATCAAGGGTCCCTCTCTGTCTCTGCGCCCAATCATTGTATCTCCGAAACCCGATGGNCTCCAGCATCTCCTTTACATTGGCGTTTGCAAGTCCAACTATAAGCTCTCGTTTAACTGCAACTTTCTCTAATATCTTTCCCAATCTCGAGTTCACAGACTCATCAGGAACAACAGTAGGGTTGGTTCTCAGTCCCTTTACTGTACCAAAGGGTCCAGCTTTAACCTGTTTACCTAGCGTAAGGAACTGCTTTTGAGCCTGGTCTTTCCCTTGCTCTGCAAGGCGAAGCCTTTCAGTCAATTCCCTCACCTGTTTTTTTAGCTCAGCATTCTTCTCTGATAACGCTACAAACTCTGATTTCAACAGGTTGACCCGATCTGAGGATTCACATCCAGCTGAATTTTCCTGCCAAACAAAATCCATGATGAAAATTATGCTGTTTCTTCTTTCATATAGAATCAAACACATCCTTTACAGAGTGTGGGTTGAAGATCAATAGAAATTATAAATTTTGTGGAACACACTTCCCGTTTTAAAATTCCTAGTTACAATTTTCTTTTCAATAGATTTTAACCGATGATACAGAGTGTGTTACAGAGTCTTCTACTAGAACTTCTCATATAGAAAGATACTTATGCAAGGTAAAATGAGTTTGTGCATAGCTAAAATTAAATCCTATAAATCACGTGTAAACCAATCAAAGAAATATCAAATTCTGCCTATTCAAATCAAGCCAAAATAGTACGTAGACTTGTGCATTATGCCTAGATTGCCTCTTAACTCGTCTGAAGAAACTCAACAACATCATCAGCTATATCTCCAAGTTTCAATCATCATACAAACAGAATTCCAGTTAAGCTTCTAAACCAGGAGATTGCTTCATCCCGAGGCAGAGAAACCAACCAGACATGATTTTCAGGATATACTAAGGTAGACAAAAAGACCATTCAGAAGCACACATTTAATACTAACATCACCATCATACCAATTTGACAAGCAAAATTGACCACCGTACAAATCCACAAATTTTTAAAAGAGGAAACAAGTGGGTATTGTTTAGCCAGGGCATATAGATCGAAAACTAGCAAGATCAGTAAGATCAAACACAATCCAACAACAACCAAAAAAAACAAAAACAGTGGTCAGAACATTGGGAATTCCCAGTCAACGGCAATCACAGATGTGATGAAGATTACCAAGAGACCCGAAAGCTGAAACAGTAAGAAAGAGCAAAAAGGCAGAGTCTTTGACGAAAATGGAACCTGGGCTATGGATCCTGCGTTAGAGAGGCGGCGATTAGCAGCGACAGAGTCAGAAACGAAGAAGCCATTGGGGTACAAGAAAGCGAAGACGCATCCAATAAGGACGCCAATTGCAACTGCGGTTAGGACCCTGGATTTGCGTAGAGAGTTTGGGTTGTTGTTCCTCATCAAGGGTCCCTCTCTGTCTCTGCGCCCAATCATTGTATCTCCGAAACCCGATGGTTGTTGGGTTTTATAATAACTGTTTGGGGTTAAAGGGAAACAACAATGGAACGATTAAAGTTGGTGTTGTTGTTCTTCTGAGAAAAAGCATTCATTCCCTTTGAACTCTGAGACTGATCGTGATTGAGCAACAAGTTTCTCGGATTCTTCTTACACGCACATACAATATTATTCTTCTAATTTTTCATGTAATTGTTGAGAAGTATCAAATCGCGAGTGCAGAGAAAAATAAAATACAAAGTTGACTTGCCTGGTAATTAAATTAAAATTAAAACAAGTACAAAAAGTAAAACCCTACTTAATTTTAGTTTGAATAAAAAACTACACGAATAATACCTTCACCATGTTTTTATTTTTGTTGGTAAAAATAAGTTTTTTAAAAGATATAATTAAAAAGTAAAAATCATCAGTTAAATTTTTCATAAAATTTAATCGTTAATAAATATAAAGGACCAAAGTAATACTACGAATTTTCTTTCACAAAAAAGCACGAATTACTTTTATTTTTCTTACTGTTAATAAAAAAAAAGTTACTAATCAGAATTAACATTAGAATAGACAGAAGAATAGTGAGGTCAAATGTATTTTTAATATTAATTCAGATGTTCTTTTCAGACAAATTGTTTTCAATTTATCTTTTTACATGATCCACATTATCCAATTACAATTATAACATCGATTTTTAAAAATTATGACTCTAAACAAGTTAATTAAAAATAAATGTTAAGTCTCTAAAGGAACCAATTATATATTTTGTTCTTATGTGTAAAAGTCGTTTTCAATTTAATCCTTGAACTTTAAAATAAATCAATACAAATCTTACATACTATATAAAAAACAGAGAATTTTGGAAATAATTGTAAGGATTTAAGTTGAATATTGATAATTTTTTCTTGTATAAAAATCAAATGAAAAATAGACACTATATTTCGGAATTAAAATCATGTTCATAATGGCTGCATTAAAGCTCATGAATAAACTAAAAGTACACAAAAAAAAAGGAATAACGCTTTAAATGTTGATTAAGCGCGGAAAGTTGGAAATAAAAAATATCTAATAAAATGACAGAAAACTAGATAACCCGGTCACAACTTAAATTTAGTAACTATAATTTTTATTTTCAACAACTATAACTTTTCATATTCCAATTTATTTCAAAAATACTGTCT
>NW_025909517.1:0-22062 GCF_018835915.1 Vigna umbellata
CTATACTGCATTCTTTTATGCACAACTTTTGTTGGGAGGTGCGACCCTCTCATCATGGACCCGTTTAAGCATTTCAAGTATTGTGTCTAATGAATCGCTTCTAGAGTTTAGCATTGATTGTGAAGTTGAACTGGTACAGGAACGATTCAAGAAGGTTGACATTGGTGAAAATGTCAATACCAAGCAAAAGATGCTTGAAATTGCATGCCTAGAGATGCAATCTATGGTCGCTCCTTCGCATGAAGTGAAAACAAAAGATGCACAGAAGACTAAAGTTGCACGACATGAGAGGTCTACAAAACATGACCCATCATATTTTGAGCACGTTGACACTTTATATTCAATGACAGAGCCTTCATGACAAAAATCACAAGTGAAATCAAAGGCCAAAGAAGAAACGCGAAGGACATTACTGATGTTAAATCAATTTCATCTAATCTATCATCCATACATTGTGGACTACCAAAAACGGGGGCATTACCGATGACCAAAGTTCGTCGGAAACATCAAAAAGTCATCGGTAATGCCTATTATCGACGAATTAGCGACGACCAGTTTGACGTCGGTAAATCATTTGTCGCTAACCATTACCGAAGGGCACAAGCCTTCGGTAATTATTGAAGGGTAAAGGCCTTCGGTAATTATTGAAGGGTAAAGTCCTTCGGTAAGAACCAGGCAGAATTGAGTTATATTTGTATTTGTTATCGAAATACACAGACATGCATAACATGTTAACAGGACAGACAGACTTGCATAACATTTTCGAACCACAGACAGACCTCCATAATATGCATCCCAAAATCATTCAATCGTTGATGAAGTAAACAACAATATAATAACATCATTTGTATTGTTCAAATTTACTAATTTGTATTTGTAAATGAAACATGAAACATAAAACATAAAACAATATGTTCATCTAGACCAACAATGTATATGTTTAAAAAACATGAGCAAATGTAATGTAGCAGAATCATAATGTTCTAACATCCAAATGTTCTAACATCCAAATGTTCTAACAACTATGTCCAACAACAAATAAAACTAATAATCTACATAGTCATCATCATAATGATCTTTATCATCATGTTGTTGTGTAGATGGCTGGACTGGTGTTGGCTGAACTAACGTGGGCTGGACTGATGTGGGCTGCTAAGGGATAACGAGTGATGAGGAGGGTCATGGCTGGGTCGGAGGGACGATAGAATGAATTTGAGAAGCTTCAGGCAACGCTCTCATGACCAATGACTTGAAGTTTGTAAACTCGTTTCTCAATTCAGTGTATTATTCTCTCAAATCCGGATTTTCCTGGTCACGTTGTTGTAGTAGCTATGTCAGGCGCACGACGGCCTCGACAGTAGTGGTGGTTGAAGAAGAATGTTGGTGCTTTAGAGTACCTGCTCTATGTAGTTTGCAGCAAGTTGTTCTGCACCATACACTCGCCCCTTTTTCTTCCCACCAATGACATCGACCCAGCATTGTGTCCTATAGAATTCATTGTCCTCATTACTCACATCCTTCGGTGTAGGAGCTGACCCATGTTCGGATCTAACCTGTGAAAGTCTCCTAGAAAATTCTTCATGTTCAAACATTAAAAATTAGGAAATGATATAGTAACATAAATAAAAATTACTTGCTAGTAGTAGCAATGTTATTTGCTTACATGAGTCTTTCGAGACCTTTCATCAACGAATTCAGTAGTTCCCTTCTGAACATGAGTTTATGCAAAGACCTCATCAACATGGACCGCCTGTCCCAAAGCTTGTGCCTGTAACATAATTTAGAGTTAGAAGTGTACATGAAATAGAAAATACATACGTTAATATGAAAGAAACATAAAAGTAATGAAGGTTTACCATATGAATGGCATGCTCATGAATCGTGATTGACCCACCGGTATGCAGGGTGCCACCCTTTTCAGAAGCTCTGTTCTTTTGGGCTCTAGCACACTTATTGCAAAACTCTAATGAATTCCAATGAGCGAGTAAAGAGTTCAAAATGTGCTCGCCCACCCAGAAAGGCCACTCCCTTGCAAAGTGGGCATCCCTAAACATCTCTGACAGTCGATGAGATGCTTTACTGTGGAAATTTCTTTGTATAGCAGTTTCATGTTCAGGTTTCCACTACACCTTCATCTATTACAATAAACAAAAGAAACATTGATTAATGAACATATTAAAATAAGAATGACAATTAGTTTAATGAGTTGTTCACCTTTAAACGCTGCCAGAATGGCTCTTTGTCGTCTTTTGGTATTGCTCCCCAAGTAGGCCATGGACTCAAATATTGTTGCTTAATTGATCATGTGATGGCCTGGGAAGCAACCTTGGATGGAACAAACCTGCATATAAAGAAATAAAAATTCAATCCCATTAAGGCAAACTTAAAACATCAGAATAATTAGAAAAGGGATTAAAGTCTTACCCTCAACCATAAGGCTCAATCCATGATCGATCATGGAGAGGCGGGTCAATAGCATCACCAACGGAATCTGGATCAACAGATGTTGTGGTAGTCTCAGAAGACGGTATAAAAGATGAAGAAGGTCTAGAAGTAGGGTCAGGGGAAGGAGTGGAGGTAATAACCAAAGTATTGCTTTGTGATGCTCTGGTGTGTTGATTGATGTTGAGATGATGCATGATGTGATAATATACAGGTGATGGCTCAAAAAGTATCAAACAGGTGCTTGAGGTAAAATTTGATTGAGATACTAAGCAGGATATTTTTTTGAGTTTTGGGACTTGAGAGTTTACCTATGTGAGTTTTGGGCTTCAGAGTTGTTGTGAATAATTGCTATTACTTTGGAAGCATGAATGATCTGGCCCAAATTTTCTGTGATTGAACTACTTACTTGCAGGTTTCATATGATCAAGGCCATTTTTTGCTATCCCTTAATTTTTTTTAGCCTACTCATGAATTTTTCTAAATAAAAAGAGAACAGTTTGTTCCATCCTTTGAACCTTTAGCCTTAAGCATGTTTTGAAAACCCTGTTTTAAATTCTTTACCTTGAGTTGAGTTGAGAATATTTGTGAGGTATTGATAAAGGTTCAAGTTTGGGGTGCTAGAAAAATAAGCGGTGAGCACAAAGAAAAAGAAAAAGAGAAATCAAAAGAAAAGAAAAATGAAAAGAAAAGAAACAAAAGCTCATTGCAAGGGAAGAGGTTGGGAATAAGAAAAAGATCTTCTTGAAAAGAGAACCTGTGTGTAATTGTCAAATTCATAAGTATTTCTCTTAACTCAAGGATTTTGCATTCCTGAAAAACCGTGTTTCTTCTTAGCCCAACCAAGTTACAAGCCAAGAAAATCTCTTGTTATGAAAACATGCTTATGAGTATGTTTGATTTTGGTTAAATGAAAGGCAAAATTAATTTATGTGACATTGTGATAGCAGAGTGAAAGAAACGCCAACACCTCACTATACACCTGTGAGTTGAGTGATACACTTTTGAGTACTTGAGTGAACTACTTTCTTTAGTGAGGAATAGTTCTTTTAATTTCTGATTGCATCTCTGCTTGGTTGATTGATCCTTCTGAAGGATAGCATCGGTTGAATAAGGCATCTATACATCTTAAACTGTATGCTGAGTTGATCAAAGTGATTTCTTGGCTGGATGAAAAAGTTTTTGAAAAAGGTTAAGTCATTGTAGTGATTGTTCTGAAAAGCTGAGTTACAATCTGTTTTGCTTGAGGACAAGCAAAGTTCTAAGTTTGAGGTTGTGATAACGGTTGAAAATACTGTTATCTGTAATGTAATTTTAATACTAAATTCACCCTTTTCTGCTTAGAAATTTGTATGGAATCATGTTTTTCTGTTAAGTTTTGTAAATAAGAGAGTTGAGGTTGAATTTGATGATTTTATAACTAATTCCCTTTGTTTTGATAGAAAATGAGTTAATATGGAAAGCAGGTATAAAGTGCTAAGAAGATAGAGCTCAGCAAGATCCAGAAAAAGCACCAGAAGAAAAGAAGCTCGAGGCTTGGGCGCTCTTTTTGAGGCTTAAGCGCAGGAAGTGCCACTCATCGCCCGACGCCCCTTTTTGTAGCGCTTAAGTGCCGGATAAAGAAGGCTTCGGCGTACTTTGGAAGGCTTAAGCACAAGAAGTGCCGCTAACTGCCCGGGCGCCTCTTTTTGGGGTGCTTGAGCGCCGGATGTAGAAGGCTTGGGTGACCTCTGCGAGGCTTGAGCGTGGAAGACCACCACTCGCTACCCAGGCGCCCTAAGTGGGGGGCCGCTTGAGCACCGGCGACTTAGGCTTGGGCTTTGTTTCTGTTCTACTTTTGTTCTATTTAAAGGATCCTGGCGTCCTAGGTTTGGTATCTTTGGCTAGAACAACACAACAACACACTCTTCTACTCTCTAAAGGTGGATCTGGAGGCGGGAGCTTCCTCTTTTACTTTTAGGGTTTCACTATCTCATGCTTTTCCATTATTCATCTAGTTTCTCCATGTCTATGGAGAACTAAACTCTATTTGTTGTTGGGGAATGATGTAACCTTGTGAACTCTCATGTATTTGAATTGATTCTTAATTTATATGCTTTTTCATTAATTGTTAGGGAATTCATCTGTTTCAATGCTTGCTCTATTTAACTCATTTAGTAGCAAGATTTATGAATTGCATGAGTGCTGAAAGGTTCCTTCAATTCAGGTTCTTGTTGAATTCTCCTAAGGGTAATATTTCTCAGGGATGAGGGTATGAGTACTTGGTCGTCTTAAGCTCTTGATCTTCAGACTTAATTTTCTAGGAATTCTAGGAATTGCACGAACTAGGAATTAAGGAAGGCTTATTGCGCCGAGGGATCGTGTTCTACGTAATTTAGTGAGTGATGTTAACATTAATGTAAAAAGAAGAATTCTTATATACATGAGAGTAAACTTGGTGAAATTAAACTCTAACAACATATTCATCTCATATTAAACAACATTCGTTCATCTTTGTGTTACTCTACTATTGATCAATTTGCATTCCTATTTAATTTTCTGTCTTTGCATCTTAAACCAATGATCTAGTTTTATTTAAGTATTAATTAATCGAGTCATCACACAACTGTTTAGTGCCGAGAGTCTTCTGGGATACGATACTTGGTCTTACCATTTTATATTACTTGTGCGATTTGGTACACTTGCCAATCCATCAACAAATAACTACACAGAACCAGCAGAACTGGATAACAAAGTTATTGCGGTATGACTTTGACATTCGGTATAAAGCTGGCAACACCAATCGGGTGGCGGATGCACTGTCGAGAAGAGGTGAAGGCGGTGAAGAAGAGGAGAAGGAGATAAGACTGATTGCAAGGCCATACTAGCAAGATTTTGAGGAAATATTACAGGAGGTAGAGGAGGATAAGGAGTTGGTAAAGGTGATTGAAGATCATAAGAAGGATCCCGATGCTCATGCAGCTTTTACTTTAGAACAAGACCGATTGCATTATAAAGGGAGGCTGGTGTTGTATGCAAAATCGGCTTGGATTCAAAGTTGTTGGTCGAGTTCCATGTAACCTGAACGAGCGGTCATTCGGGAGTGTATAGGACATACAAGAGGGTTGCCCAGTCGTTGCATTGGAGGGGAATGAAGAAGTCAGTTACTGATTTCATTGCAGGATGTTTGCACTAATGCAGAATTGGCCTTTAACGTCACCCCGTAGACGTCGGTCCACCAAATAACCAACGTAAATTATTGACCGATGGCATTTTCGTAAATAAATGGGCATATAGACGTCTGTTAAGAGGGGCCCCAACGTATATAATATTATAGGTGTCGAGGCCCCTCTTAATAGACGTCTATATGGCTGATAGAGTAGGTAAGAAGTTATTTTTTTCCGCCATATAGACGTCTGTTAGGAGGGGGCCGTATAGACGTTGGGGCCCCTCTTAACGGACGTTTATATGCCTGACAAGGTAGGTGAAACACTCACCTAGACGTCGGGGTCCCTCTAAACCGACGCCTATAAGTCTCGCGAATATGAATTTTTAAATCAGAAAGACGTCATATTAGTGAGGGCCCCGACGTCTATACTATTATAGACATTGGACCCCCCAACGCCCGACGTCTATAACCTATTATACAGGAAAACGTAAACCCGTGGAGTGTTACGCATACTGTTCATCGTCTTCCTCGCGTTTTCTCTTTGAGGCGTTGCATTTCCATGTAGGTTTTCTCTCTTTTGGACCATTTAAATTTACTTTTACTCCGATTAAATTACTCTTTGATGAAATATCTTCCATTTGAACCGATTACAATTCGTTTTCGTTGCGTTTTGGTGCAGTTTTTGGTGTGTGCTTGGGCGGCGTTTTTGACTCTTTTTGGCCTACGATTTTGGGCGTGCATTATTCCATTTCCCTCCATGGCTTTTTTAATTTGCTAAAAAGGTTAGCTGCTTTGTTGAAAATTTTTATTGTATGCATGTTATTGGCTTTTGTGTATGCATTTTATTGGCTTTTGCGTATTCTTGTTTTGGGCGTTTAGGTATGCATGTGTTATTGGCTTTTGAATATGCATGTGATAGTCGTGTTATTATAATTGACATGTTAGATTATAGGTATGAAATCATTGAGTGAAACTTAGTTCCCGTTTGAAATTTAACACAAACAATTAATCTTTTAGTCGTTTGTATTAAATTTTGAATTGTCCGATTGAACAGTTTGAGAAAATTATTTTTCATAATTTGCTATAACATGTACGTTGGAGTTTATGGATAAGATTGATAAAATTTCGGTTCAGTATTTGTGTTGTTCTCCGGATGCATATTTGATTGTGGCCATCCTTGACTACTCTCATTTCGTGTATTTCGGAGACCAATGCGAAATGATGCCGAAATCTTATCAAATTTATGATGTAGACTTCTTTGCATGTGTCTTAGCAATTTATGAAAAATATTTTTTTCTGAATGGGTAGGGCCTAACCTTGTGAGAGTTATAAGACTGAAACTGATGAAGTATGTTACGAACATAGTATGGATCGAAGCTAGATAAATGAACGTCGCATCAGTGAAGAATATGAGAAGGGTGTTTCGAAGTTCTTGCAATATGTTGAACAAAATCCTAAGTTTGTGAATGGGACATATTTTTGTTCTTGTGTTCATTGTCTTAATCAAATAAGGCAAGACTTAGGCAATGTGCGTGACCATCTATTCATGTTCGGCATAATGAGAACTTATAACGTTTGGACTTGGCATGGAGAAGTACTAGACCAGCCTACCACGTCACGAGGAACGGATTATGAGGAAGAATGGATGAGTGATCATTTAGAGGACATGATACGTGATGACGGTGAAGATAATTTTGGAAGATCTAATTTGTATGATTCTCTTATAAATGATTCAAAGCAACTGTTGTTCCCAGGATGCTCGAACTTTACATGTATATCTACAACTTTGAAGTGTTTAGTTTAAAAGCAAGGAATGGATGGACCAATACAAGTTTCACAGAGTTGTTGGAGTTGTTGAAGGACATGCTTCCAGAAAATAATACTCTAGCTATTCGTAATTACCAGGCCAAAAAAATTGTCATATGGGTCTTGAATATCAAAAGATACATGTTTGTCCTAATGATTGTGTTTTGTACATAAAGGAGTTTGTTTCGCTAAAGTATTGTCCAACATGTGGTTTATCCCGTTTTAAAAAGAAATCTGACAAAAACAAAAATAATGAAGATAATGATGGTGCACCTGCTAAGGTGATGTGGTATTTGACTATAATACCTAGGTTCAAATGTATGTTCTCTGTTAAAGAAGATGCAAAGAACCTTAAATGGCACGTTGTCGGAAGAAAGTGCGATAATCTTCTTCGACACCCAGCTGATTCACCACAATGGAAGAAGATTGATGAAAAATTTCCAGAATTTGGTGTAGATCCAAGAAACTTAAGCCTTGCACTTGCAACTAATGGTATGAATCCTTATGGGAACTTAAGTAGCAAACACAGTTCATGGCCAGTTATGTTGATGATATACAATCTTTCTCCTTCGTTGTGCATGAAGAGAAAATATGTGATGTTGTCCATGAGGATATCGGGTCCTAGACAACTTTGAAATGAAATTGATGTTTACTTAAAACCTTTAATTGATGATTTAAAATTGTTGTGGGAAGAAGGGGTGGAAGTGTTTGATTCACATATTGAAGAACAGTTTCGTTTGAGTGCAATGTTGTTTTGCACTATAAATGATTTCCCAACGTATGAAAACTTAAGCGGTTATAGTGTTAAAGGTCATTTTGCAAGTCCCATTTGTGAAGAAAACACTAGTTACCTTCAATTGAAGCATGGTCAGAAGACGGTATATACAAGACATCGGAAATTCCTTCCTCGTAATCACCCTTATCGTAGATTGAAAAAAACATTTAATGGAAGTGCTGAGGATGAGGTTGTGTCCAGACCCCAGAATGGTGAAGAGGTGTACAACGAAGTAAAAAACATTGACATTGTGTTTGGAAAACATCATAAAAGTACCTTTGCAAAAAATATTTGGAAGAAACGATCAATATTTTTTAATCTTCCATACTGGTGTAAACTTGATGTTAGACATTGTATTGATGTGATGCACGTTGAAAAAAAAATTTTCTGACAGTGTTACCAAAACTTTATTAAACGTGAAAGGGAAGAGCAAAGACGGAATAAAAGCATTACAAGATTTGGCTGACATGGGAATCCGATCTGAGTTACATCCACAGATAATAGGAAGACGCACCTATCTGCCCCCAGCCTGTCACACTCTTTCTAAAAAGGAAAAACAAAGTTTTTGTAACTGTTTAAGAAGTGTGAAGGTTCCATAAGGTTATTCTACAAATATTAGTAACCTTGTTTCTATGCAAGAGTTAAAGTTAGTTGGTTTAAAGTCTCACGATTGTCATATATTGATGCAAAAATTGTTACCAGTTGTTATTCGAGGCATATTACCTCATTTTGTTAGGGGTATTCTAACACGTCTGAGTTTCTTCTTTAATGCCATTTGCAAGAAGGTTGTTGACCCTCGAGGTTTAGATCAATTGGAAAATGAAGGAATAAGACTACTATGTGAATTGGAGATGTATTTTCCACCTTCTTTTTTTGATATCATGGTTCATTTGATTGTTCATCTAGTTAGAGAAATTCGAATATGTGGGTCGGTCTTCTTAAGGTGGATGTACTCAGTTGAAAGATACATGAAGATCTTAAAGAGATATGTCAAGAATTAGTATCAACCAGAAGCTTCAATTATAGAGCGATACGTTGCATAAGAAGCCATTGAATTTTGTTCAAGTTATATGCCAACTTGTGAACCAGTGGGTCTTCCCAAGAGCAGACATGAAGGAAAATGTGAAGGTAAGGGTGTTCGAGGTGTGAGAATTCAAAGTGTTAGTAGAAAGGAGTTGACCAAGCTCACTTGTACATCTTAAACAACATGTTGATGTGATTCCTTACATTTCTGAACACGTTAATGAAATAAAAGCATCACACCGAAGAAGGAGTGAAAAATGACATCTTAATGAGCATGTCAAAACCCTTTTACAATGGTTTAAGAAAAAGATTTATGCGACTCCACATGTTTCTGAAAGTTTATTGAGGTTATCTCGTGGGCCGAACACAAATGTCATTACATATGGTGGGTACTATATAAACAATATTTCTTTTCAGACAAAGGTAGAAGATGACAAAAGTAGAGCTCAAAATAGTGGCGTTACACTACAAGTTGAGGCTATGCACTTTGCTAGTTCTAAAGACAAAAATCCAATCACAAAATCCATGAGTTATTTTGGAATAATACAAGAAATATGGAAAGTTGATTATGTCAGTTTTAGAGTCTCAGTTTTCAAGTGTAAATGGGTTGATAAAAATTATGGTTTCATGACAGATGACTTTGGTTTCACAGTGGTAGACTTGAACAAGATGAGATACAGTGATGAACCATTTATCATGGCTAGTCAAGTAAGAAAAATATTCTACGTAAATGATCCAGCGAATAAAAAATGGTCAGTGGTTTAGAAGGAAAAAACATGCACGGATATGATGATGAAGATTCTCTTGATATACTTGAGACAACATCTATTGCATCAAGACCCATTGAAGACTTAGTTGATGACATCCAGGCAATTCGTAGTGATCACAATGAAGGGATCGGGGAGAAAACAATATCTTAATAGGTTGTGATATTTTTTGTAATGACTTTATATGTAGTTTCATCATATTTGAATTATTACTAACCTTGTATATATTTTTTAGGTATGTCGACCTCAGACTCAGGATCAGGACAGACCAGTTGTGGTCGAGGCATCACACGATTGCCAGATGTGACATCCGGACGCGTTGATGGACAGAGCAGACATGTTGACATTGACCCCAGGTCAGGTCTGGCATCAGGGCCAAATGTTGATAGGTTTAGGAGTTATCTGGGTAAGTTATCTAAAAACCATGTCTCTATCCTTCATGCATCTTGGGATGACGTCCCAGAGGTCGAGAAGAACCTCTTATGGAAAGATATTCAGGTATGTTTACTTAAAAGAATTTTGATATACTTATTTCTTTTATCTTATTATGTCATTAACATGTTATTTTGTTTTAAACAACAATATTATGATATTCCAAACACAATACAGATTAGAAAGAAAGTGTTATCGCATATAGCGATAAGATGGAGGGATTTCAAGACAAGGCGGAAATGACTATATGTCTTTGGAGACAAACAACATGAAAATCCATGTTAGCATTATACCTTCACAGAGGAGGAGTGGATGCAGTTTCGTGCATCTAGAGAGTCTGAGGAATGGAAGGTATGTTTCTTAATTTCTACAAAGTCTTTCATTGAGTTTTTATGAATTTACACTTATGAATATACATGGTTTCACAGGGTAAAAGGTTAGTCGCGCAAGAAAGGCAAAGGCTAAATGATGCACCACACTAGTTATCATGAGGTGGTTATGCAAAAATGGAAAAAAAATTAGAAAGTCTCGAGCGGATGCATTGGGGCTGTATCCCCGGACCTAGCACCTGCACCTGCTAGGTACGAGCTGTGGAAGGCTGCTCGGATTAAATCTGATGGGAACATGACATCTTCCTCAACTGCCTTGATGTCACAAAGAATTGTAAGTTCAAATTCTATACATTGTGTGATTGTGTATTTATCATAGCATGTCTTCTAAGTAACTTAGTTTTTTTTATGTGCAATATGAGTTGGTTGAGCAGCAGACTCAGGGAACATTTGTTGTCCAAGGTAGGGACGACATTCTAACAACGGCCATTGGAAAGTCCGAGCACCCAAGACATGTACGTGGAGTTCCTGGGGCGATTGGTCTTCGTGACTACTTTAGCCCTACACATAAAAACACTCAATCAATGAGTCAGGAGGCACTGAGGCAGATGGATCTTCAGTGAGAGGAAAGACTCAACCAAAGCATGAGATCAATGGAGCAACGATTCATGGAGCAGCTACGAGAACAAAAAGAAATACAAAGAGTGCTTGAAGAGAATCTGCATTCCATGACGCAGGGCACCATGGGGCCCACTGAAGCTCCCACACCACCTCGTGTCAGCACTAGAGGATCATGCTCTACTATAGAACCTGCTCAGTATAGCGGTCAGTATGAGCTGTTGGTTGATGGAGATCCCCCACGGATTGTGGTTGTCAAACAAGTGCTTGAGGGAAGGCAGATTATTCATGGTGTTCATGTATTACCCCACCACGTGCATGTGACAATTAACGAGGTTCGGGATCCCCTGGCTCAAGTGCTTGTACCCACTCCAGAAATTCATTTTGTGGGGGAGGCCATAGGATCATTTATATCCTGGCCTAGAGCATTGATCATGTCACACATTGTTACTCCACAGGTATAATGTCTTTGTTATTAGTATTTCTATGTTAAATTTAAAAATATTTATTGATAACTTTGAAATTCTTTTCTTTAGTTCACACGTCCTCAGAAGCAGTCGATTCATGATATAGTCATAGATGAAGATGATGAGATGGCTGAAGCGGAGGATGATNCAAATGTCATTACATATGGTGGGTACTATATAAACAATATTTCTTTTCAGACAAAGGTAGAAGATGACAAAAGTAGAGCTCAAAATAGTGGCGTTACACTACAAGTTGAGGCTATGCACTTTGCTAGTTCTAAAGACAAAAATCCAATCACAAAATCCATGAGTTATTTTGGAATAATACAAGAAATATGGAAAGTTGATTATGTCAGTTTTAGAGTCTCAGTTTTCAAGTGTAAATGGGTTGATAAAAATTATGGTTTCATGACAGATGACTTTGGTTTCACAGTGGTAGACTTGAACAAGATGAATTACACTGATGAACCATTTATCATGGCTAGTCAAGTAAGAAAAATATTCTACGTAAATGATCCAGCGAATAAAAAATGGTCAGTGGTTTAGAAGGAAAAAACATGCACGGATATGATGATGAAGATTCTCTTGATATACTTGAGACAACATCTATTGCATCAAGACCCATTGAAGACTTAGTTGATGACATCCAGGCAATTCGTAGTGATCACAATGAAGGGATCAAGGAGAAAACAATATCTTAATAGGTTGTGATATATTTTGTAATGACTTTATATGTAGTTTCATCATATTTGAATTATTACTAACCTTGTATATATTTTTTAGGTATGTCGACCTCAGACTCAGGATCAGGACAGACCAGTTGTGGTCGAGGCATCACACGATTGCCAGATGTGACATCCGGACGCGTTGATGGACAGAGCAGACATGTTGACATTGACCCCAGGTCAGGTCTGGCATCAGGGCCAAATGTTGATAGGTTTAGGAGTTATCTGGGTAAGTTATCTAAAAACCATGTCTCTATCCTTCATGCATCTTGGGATGACGTCCCAGAGGTCGAGAAGAACCTCTTATGGAAAGATATTCAGGTATGTTTACTTAAAAGAATTTTGATATACTTATTTCTTTTATCTTATTATGTCATTAACATGTTATTTTGTTTTAAACAACAATATTATGATATTCCAAACACAATACAGATTAGAAAGAAAGTGTTATCGCATATAGCGATAAGATGGAGGGATTTCAAGACAAGGCGGAAATGACTATATGTCTTTGGAGACAAACAACATGAAAATCCATGTTAGCATTATACCTTCACAGAGGAGGAGTAGATGCAGTTTCGTGCATCTAGAGAGTCTGAGGAATGGAAGGTATGTTTCTTAATTTCTACAAAGTCTTTCATTGAGTTTTTATGAATTTACACTTATGAATATACATGGTTTCACAGGGTAAAAGGTTAGTCGCGCAAGAAAGGCAAAGGCTAAATGATGCACCACACTAGTTATCATGAGGTGGTTATGCAAAAATGGAAAAAAAATTAGAAAGTCTCGAGCGGATGCATTGGGGCTGTATCCCCGGACCTAGCACCTGCACCTGCTAGGTACGAGCTGTGGAAGGCTGCTCGGAATAAATCTGATGGGAACATGACATCTTCCTCAACTGCCTTGATGTCACAAAGAATTGTAAGTTCAAATTCTATACATTGTGTGATTGTGTATTTATCATAGCATGTCTTCTAAGTAACTTAGTTTTTTTTATGTGCAATATGAGTTGGTTGAGCAGCAGACTCAGGGAACATTTGTTGTCCAAGGTAGGGACGACATTCTAACAACGGCCATTGGAAAGTCCGAGCACCCAAGACATGTACGTGGAGTTCCTGGGGCGATTGGTCTTCGTGACTACTTTAGCCCTACACATAAAAACACTCAATCAATGAGTCAGGAGGCACTGAGGCAGATGGATCTTCAGTGAGAGGAAAGACTCAACCAAAGCATGAGATCAATGGAGCAACGATTCATGGAGCAGCTACGAGAACAAAAAGAAATACAAAGAGTGCTTGAAGAGAATCTGCATTCCATGACGCAGGGCACCATGGGGCCCACTGAAGCTCCCACACCACCTCGTGTCAGCACTAGAGGATCATGCTCTACTATAGAACCTGCTCAGTATAGCGGTCAGTATGAGCTGTTGGTTGATGGAGATCCCCCACGGATTGTGGTTGTCAAACAAGTGCTTGAGGGAAGGCAGATTATTCATGGTGTTCATGTATTACCCCACCACGTGCATGTGACAATTAACGAGGTTCGGGATCCCCTGGCTCAAGTGCTTGTACCCACTCCAGAAATTCATTTTGTGGGGGAGGCCATAGGATCATTTATATCCTGGCCTAGAGCATTGATCATGTCACACATTGTTACTCCACAGGTATAATGTCTTTGTTATTAGTATTTCTATGTTAAATTTAAAAATATTTATTGATAACTTTGAAATTCTTTTCTTTAGTTCACACGTCCTCAGAAGCAGTCGATTCATGATATAGTCATAGATGAAGATGATGAGATGGCTGAAGCGGAGGATGATCCTCTATCAAAGCTAATGACAAGATTACCCAGGTTGAAGAGAGCACCATTAGAACTATACTGGGATTTGAGAGTATGTGGTCTCCCTCTCCCATGTGCCAGTATATATCACATTGACTAATGCATTGGAGGTAATTCGGGGAGACAGGATGTTGAATATTTCCATCATTAAACTATGGTGCATGTAAGATAGTTAATTTTGTCTTCCATATTAATTTTATTTAGATTCATAGTTTATAACAACTTAACTTTGTTGTTTTAGGTACATGGACACAATTGTTGTAGACTAAGGTCGCTCTTCCATGTACGGATTTGTTGAACCTCAGACCATTCAACCATCTGGTAACACACTTAAAAACAAACAAAATTATTTGCAAACATGGATGGATGAGTCAAAAAGAGACGTATACCTCGTGCCATACATTGATGGGTAGGTGTTGTTATATGTAAAAGTTCATTAAAGTTTACTTAATTAGTTAAATAACTATTTGTGATTCGTGATAGGTCGCACTGGCAACTGATGGTCATCATTCCCAAACAATGTAAAATTATATGGTTTTGTTCGCTGCATAGGAAGACAAAAACTAACTTGAGAACCATGCTTCAAGGGTAAGTGTTTCTCCAAAAATGACTTTGAATTTGATGTTCACCTTAAACTTTCATGATAAATATAGTAATATTAATTTTACTTTGTGTTTTGAATCTAAATAGAGCTATTGGTAAATCTCAAGGTCAACTAGTTCAAATTTTGTATCCAAAGGTTGTAAGTCATTTATACTTCTAATTCATTTTCTATTTTATTGAATGATCTAAATTCTTGACTATTTAGTTTGTCATTTTAGTGTAACAAGCAGCTAGATTCATGGGAATGTGGCTTCTATGTCATGTGTTGGATTAAGACCATCATTCGAGCTATCATTACAGATGACTGGAATGAGGTAATGATGCATACCTTGAATGCATTACAAATCAAATTTATCTTTAAACATATATGAAACCATAATGAATCTTTCTTCATTTTGCAGCGATTCAAGAGCACATCTCCTATACCAGCGGACATAATTAGGCAGATAAGGTAGGAGTGGACAACTTATCTTCTGCAAAGATGGAGCTAGGAACACTTATATTTCTTGTTGAACATTACTTTGCTTTAGTTTAAGTTTATATTTTGATAGTTTTGGTATTGGATTTTTTTTTACATTAAGTAGAACTTTCTTTATATGAAACGCATATATATATATATATATATATATATATATATATATATATATATATATATATATAGTATATTGTTCTGGGACAATTTCTATTTTTCAGGTGTGGTTTTATTGCAACAATAAATTGATTTAAAAAAAACACCCACTAGACGTCGGTTAATGCTATGTCCAACGTCTATTGACGTCTGTCAATGCACAAACAGACGTCCAATGAGTTACAGTGAACAAAACATTTCAGGGAATATAGACGTCGGATGTCTCCATATCCGACCTCTACATAGACGTCTAGTATATCCCACATCCAACGTCACCCACAAAGATGTCAAATATGTATCCGACTTTAAAAGGCCAAAATAACATACGTCTAAAGCCCTTTCTGCACTAGTGTTGGTGTGCCAACAGCACAAGTACTTGGCAGCCTCTCCTCAAGGTCTGTTACAACCCTTACCCATACCTCACGTTGTTTGGGAAGAGGTGAGTATGGACTTTATAGTGGAACTGCCAAAATCACAGGGCTATGATGCAATATTGGTAGTGGTTAACCGACTGAGTAAGTATGCTCACTTTGTGCCGCTCAAACAGCCCTATTCAGCTCGGACAGTGACAGAGGTGTTCGTCAAGGAGATAGTGAGGGTACATGGGATCCAAGTTTCGATTGTTAGTGATAGGGACCCCTTATTCCTAAGCGTTTTTTGGAAGGAGCTATTTAAGATGCAGGGAACCCAACTCAGGATGAGCACAACCTATCATCCTGAAACAGATGGCCAAACGGAGGTATTAAATTGGATTGTGAAGGGCTACTTAAGGTGTTTCTGCTCCGAGCAGCCAAAGAGCTGGAACACAATGCTACCTTGGGCCGAGTACTGGTATAACACCAGTTACCAAGGAGCAACAAGATGCACCCCTTTCGAAACTGTTTATGGCAGGGCTCCCCCATCTTTGAGTAGATTTGTGCCATGAGAAACACCAGTGGAAGCAGTTGCTCAAGAGATGAAAACAAGGGATGAAGCACTTAAGCATTTAAAGTTTCATTTGACTCGTGCCCAAGATTTAATGACATAGCAGGCGAATAAAAGGAGGAGACTAGCTGATATTAAGGTGGATGACTGGGTTTATCTTAAGATCAGACCTCATAGACAATCTTTCATGCCAGTAAGACTTCATCCAAAGCTGTTAGCTCGGTATTTTGGACCGTTTCAAGTAGTGCAGCAAGTTGGAGAGGTGGCTTACAAACTCAGGTTACTCAAAGCAGCTAGGATACACTCAGTTTTCAATGTGTTCCAGCTGAAGAAGGCAATAGGTGACAAGAAAGTGGAGAAGGACTTACCTTCAGAATTGCAAGTGCAACAAGAAGATGAGCTGTTACAGCAAGTTTTGGTGGAGTAGTAAGAAGGAGGAAGAGAGGGCGCAACGTGGGAAGACAGGGTGACCATCCAGGATCAATATCCCGAATTCAACTTGGGAACAAGGTTGTTGAAGAGGTGGAGGGTAATGTTAGGAGATTGAGAGTGTATGAGAGAAGAAAGAAATATTAATAGTCTAACTGCCTTGGCAATTAGGAAAGGCGGGAATTGACTTGGTATAAATAGCTTTTGAATTATTTAGAGGACTTTTGGATTGATTGTAGTTTCTAACCGGAATTGTTATCCTGGGGGAGGTTAGGCTCTCTGTTCTCTGTACATTTCATTCTGGTTACTTTTAATACAAGAAGAGGCATTTCATTAGTTGGTGTGTGAGTTTGGTACGTTTTGTGTTGATTGTGAAGGTTTCTTGAGTAGAAACCTATAAAAAATCATGTTTTTTTTATCAGTGTAGGTCCAGTAAATAAGTTCACAGGTCTCAGAAATCTCCCCTTAAAAATCTTCAATTGTCAACGATTTTCAACAGAGATGAAGTGTGTAATCACGTTGGTAGAACCAGAAGTGCTGATACACATTACTAGCAGACAATTTATACATAGAATAAGCAAGCAGGGTCTGGATTTTGTGAAATCACCATACAGTTCAGTGAGAGAACACGGTAATCACCAAAACCATGTTCACAAAATGATAAGTTATATATATATATATAACGTGTTCTGTAATTAATGGTTACAATGAACCAGTAATATGCCAAACATTGAACAGTGAGCGATCGCGTGGCCAAATTGCTTTCTCAATCAGATGGCTAAATAATCAAATTTTAACTTGTTTATTTATTACTTTGCACGTTCTTATCCACATTAGGTGACCACATTGCACCCTCAATTAAATTATATGCATACCCAATTGGCCAATAAGCAAACACATGCTACTGTTGTGCTTTTCCTTTAGTCGCTGTTCATGTATGCTACTGTTATTGCTTAAAATGACATTGGATTACGGTACTATCAAAATGACTTTTGTTTTAATACAATCTGTCAAGCTTATGCATGACCAACAAATTCATTTATTTGCTTCCAATACTATAATATTAATAGAAAAACATAAATAGTAACATTACAAGAAATCAGTTTACATAAAAACCAGCACTAAGATAGGATCAAACAATAGAATTATTTGAGATGCCAATTCTATTGTATTGATAAATACTGGGACAGTCGTGTGAACACAAACACGAAAAAAAAAGGCAGAAGACGAATGATACAGAAAGGGAAAAGGATAGAGACAATAGAGTTAAAAAAGAAATTAGAAAAAGCATTTCATTGAATCCATTCCATCACGCAATGAAAGGGCCTTTATTGACGAAGTGGTGCTGAAATTCAAGTGGAGTTATATAATAATATGCCACACAGTACAGTCCATAAGAAGTAAAGTGTTAGGGATAAATCTCGATGAGAGACCTCAAACCCACCAGTGGAGTTATCTTGTAGTCAGTGAAACCAGCAGAGAAAATGATCTTAGCCCATTCTTTCTCGGTCCTCTCTTTTCCAGGATACAACACCATGACAACCATATCAATCATGAGCTGCGTTTCAGTTGATTCATAATCAAGCTTTTCACTCTCCAACACCATGTCTATCGCAATCACCTTCCTCTTTACTCCCTCCTTGCATTTCTTCAGTATTCTCACACACTGCTCGTCATTCCAGTCATGCAATATCCACTGGATCATCAATAAACTAAATCAGGGGCCAATTTCAAAAACAAAAAATATTTAATAATCAACTTTGAAGAAAATTTTACCTTCAATAGAACGGCATCTGCAGGAGGAACTGACTCAAACATGTCACCTCCAACAAATTTTAAGTTGTCAGCTTCTTGTAAGTCGGCAACAACATGTGGGAGATCAAACACGGTGCAGTCTAAGTGAGGGAATGATTTGGCAATTGCCTTTGCCATGGTACCTGTGCCTCCACCGACATCAACAAGTGACTCCAACCCCTTGAACACTCCCCCACACCTCTCAATAACCACATTGCCAACCAATTCAGCGTCACTTGCCATCGCATCATTGAAAAGATGATTCAGTCTTGGATCACGCCCAGCGTAGTCCCAGATTTTCATCCCATGTGCTGTGTGGAATGGCGAGGGATCATCATTCCTGAACCATGTAGCCAATTCATGCCACGGCTTTGTCAAAATTGGATCAAGCATGGCATGCAAGAAAGGTGTCATACTCAAGGGGTTGTCCTTAAGTAATAGAGTGCATGCATCAGTCAACACATAACCCACTTCAAGCTCATTCTCATTCACCTTGACTTCAGAGAAGAAGCCAGAATGGGTCAAGATTCGCATCAACCGGTAGATGCAGTTGGCTTTGGAAGGATGGAGTGATACTGAAGCAGTGAGTTTTGAGAGTGGCATGGGTTCACCATGCTTGTGTATGATGTCAGGTATGTCCAAATCAATTGCACATTTGAGGGACATGGAATTTATGAAGCTGAAAATGTGATTCCAAACATGGGTTTGAGCTCCAAGGAGTTTTGAGATACGCTCTTCACTCTTGCACTCCATTGTTTTTCTTCCTTAACCACTCAATGTATATTGATATGTTGTTTCACTTTGATGAAACCTCATTAGTTTTTCTCTATATTTATAATGCAAACTCTGTTCTATCTACGAACATCCTAAAGCCAATACAACAACACAAGTTTCACACGCGTTCTTAACCGTAAATTAAATTATATTATAGATGTCATGTTTTTAAGATGTGTAATTTCTACTTCGGATAAACATGTAGAACTTACTGTGCCAATCAAATTCAATCTTACGCAGAAGTCATTAACTTCATATATATATATTTTAAATGCTAATCCTATTCTAATTTTGACCCACGCTACACACATTGCAAAGTCTCGCTAGAAGAGAGGGCGTATATATTTTATGGATGAATATTATTATAAAGATTGGTCTGTCTATGATGCAATCGTGTATCACCTACTCTTGTCAACAACAAATAGTATCCATTTGTACCTTCGGAATTAAAAACTTCAAAGGAATTCGGACTTAAATTTTCATCTTCTTTGTGAAGATTATTTTGTTTATCTACTAATCGGTTTATAGTTAAATTTTGCTAAAAATCTTATTAACTATTTCAAATAGAGTATGTTTTTGTGGATTTGTGGCAAATATTTTAATGAGAGGTGATACTCTGACAGGGCCAAAATTATATTCATTTGACAGTAAAAAAAATTATATTTCAATTATATTTATATTATTTTTTAATTTTTAAGTGAAATATATATTATTATATTATTAATAGAAGTGTCAAATTAATGTATTTTGATGGAAGTGTGAAATAAACTTTTTTGTATTGTAATATGATCTCAGCGTTTCTATGCCATTTGCCCGTCTTACAATATTATATTTGTTCAATATATCACGTGTTCAATTTTTTCTTTAATTTTATAATGTTATTTTAAATTTTATTAAAAAATACACCATATGTTTTGTGATTCCAGCTTTGTAGCGAGAGAAACGTCCGTGGGAATCCAAAATTTAGAAGACAAAACATCATTCTCAGTGCAAAAAATAACTTTTTCATCTGATGACTACATTAAATTCATCACAAAATATACGTGACATTATTGTTAATTTTGTGATAGGTTTTATAATAAATTAATTTGTTGAGAAAATTATCGTCAAAATCTTTATAAAACAAATTAATAATGTTTTAGCGGTAGATATTTGTAATAATTATATCTTGTCATTGAAAAGTCTGTTACAGAAATTGTCTCCTAGATTCTGCTAAAGATAATCATTAATGTATTTTATAATTGAGGATTCACTGAAATATGAAAAAAATAGTGTTTGGTAAGATTAAGGAAACATATTAAAAAGTTAGGTAATGGTTGTTTTAATTGTTTTTCTTAAGTGGTTAAACATGAACAAAATGATTTTTGCTGGAGTGATGTCGCTTAATTAAATAGTCATTTTAAGGTTACTTAAACAAAAAAATTTGTTCATTATTATTTCTCTTAAATAATGACGCTAAGCACCATCAATCTTTAGTTTAAGGAATAAATTTATTTGTGGCAAAAGAGATTTTGATTGCAGTTATAATTTCATTTTAATTCATTTGGTCATAATTTTTTTTTGTTAGTTGATGTTAATTAATATAAAAATTAAAAATATATTTAAATACTAATGTTGTTTTTGTAATATATCTTAATTATACAAGAATTTTGTTATTTACTTGTAGATGTTACATAATTTTAAAAAGTACATTAATACAAGTATATAAAATAGGTTCATATATTGTAAGTCAAACTTATTTAACTTGTTTTTTATATAATCTTCGTTATAAGAAAAATCATCATTACATATTGTAAAAGTTTATTGATAAGTCACAAAATTATTAAATAAAAGCAATATTATTTATAGATAAAAATTTGTAAAAAAATCAGTTATAACTAATATTACTTACGAATAATGTGTTTGTGAGCTTTGATGATAATGGTTATTTTCTACCATGGTTATCACTAAAAAATAGTTATTTATTAATCCAACTAAATACATTGCCACACATAATTAGTCAAGCTACTGCACTGCACCCCAAAACCCACCTCCAATCCAACCATTTTGTGCCATACGGACAGGACAAGTTCGCGTTATTCTACTCCACCATTCATACTTCAACTCGAGTGAGTAACAACAATGTATCGTAAGAACCGGAACGTCTAGAGAATAGCGTCGACACTCACCTAACCGGACGGTTGCACAAGATCGGCCGATAGGTGAATTGAGTCATTAAAACTAGGATTAAGGTAAATAGTGATTAGAGCCATTAGGCTTGAAATGGGCTGTGATTAACTTTTCACTAATCACAAGCCCATGACGAAAACTATAAATACAGGTCAGAGATAAGTGGTAGATAGGTTGCATTTACTACATATTCATTACTATTCCATTGAATCACCAAACGGTTCCTGTACTGACTTTGGCATCGGAGGATCTTTGAAAGGTACCCTCCCGGACGGAAGAGTATGACAAAGGAGCTTGGAGCGAGACCGGACGACAAGAAGACAAATTGTGGAGGAGTTTGGTGACTCAGCCCCAATAACCGAAACATTTTGGC
>NW_025909519.1:0-30011 GCF_018835915.1 Vigna umbellata
CATTTCTTTTAATGGCTATTTCATCGTCCTTTATGTTACAAATCGAATTTCTGGTTTCAGTACTTGAAAGTTGAATAATTGATAACTGAGCAAGTACCCATTTTTCCTACATGGAAACAGAAAAGGAAAAAAAACCTTGTAAGGAAATAACTGCATATTTTTTCATATGATGTTCTTCTACTCAAACCAAGCGTACTGTGAATTCATGGCTAAAGTTCTGAATGGATCTGCTAATTCATCTGAACAACTTCTAAAGAAACCAAAGTCTTGTCTTTTGTTTTTCTTTTCCCTAGTTTGTTGGAATCCTTTGATGGGTTTTCACTTTGGCTTCCTAGCATGTTCAAGAAGGTTCAAATTTTTGGTTTTGCTAAAGACTCCAACATTTGCAATTGCATGTTCTCTCTAATGGGCCATTTTGAATTCTGACATGCAGATGCTGGTTTGATTGAAGGGACTAAGGAAAGGGAAGTTTTGATATATGCATGGAAGGAAGAGAAGGGATGAGTTCTGGGGTTACAGTGATAGGAGCAGAAGCTCCATCAGCCTATCACATGGCACCAAGGAGTGAAGCTCCGAGTCAGGGTGGTCCTCCGGTGCCTGAAGCACCAGCTGCAGCTATTGGTGTGTCACCAGTGAGTGTGGCATTTGATGGAACATCAGTTAAGAAGAAAAGGGGCAGACCAAGAAAATATGGACCAGATGGGTTGGTGAATATGGCATTGTCACCAATGCCAATCTCATCTTCAGCACCATTTTCTAATAACTTTTCATCTGGGAAGCGGGGGAGACCAAAGGGGATGGATTACAAGCTGCCAAAGAAAGTTGGAGTGCATTATCTTGGTAATGAGATTTGATACTTGTTCTTAGCCTTAACATTTGGTAGTTTCTTTCTTTGTTTGACAGGGAAATTACTTTTCTTGCTTCTTCAAGTTTGATTCTGATAAAACTTAGACAAAACCTTAATATTCTGCTGTCTGCAACACATTAGCCACCATGCTTGAATACATGGAAAATGTCTGTCTTTTTTTTTTATTTGCAAATACTTGAAAGAACTCATCCTTTTCGTTCTGTGGTCTTTTTTTGAAAGAGGTGAAATAATTTGTTTCCATGAATAGAAAGGTGTTTTCTACGTTAGTAAGGGAGTGTTGAATTGCTGTCTGACCACAGTATTAAGGTTTTGTTGGTTGCTATAACTACATGAGCTGCATTTGCCTCTATTCTTAAGGTTTTAGAAGTCTCCTCATAGTTCATAATGTATGTATCCTGGAACAAATATGTATTGTTCTTACATACTATATTATTTGACTGCTATTTTTGAAATTTATAACTAATTAATTACTTAAAGTTTCAACTAATTTCGACTAACATCTATTGCTGCTACTTCTGTAGGTGGCTCTGATGGTACAAGCTTTATGCCCCATATCATTACTGTCAATAGTGGCGAGGTATGCTTTGAGGGAAGGGAAAAAATAATATTCTATCTTCATTTGAAACATGAGTTTGTTTAAATTTCTCTCTTAAACTACCATATATTTCATAACTTTGAGTGTCTGAATTGAAATATATACGTTTTAGATTTCTGTCATTAACTCACCCTGCATATAAGGATATTGTGGCTCGAGGAATCATGTTTTGTTTCCTTGATCTATTTGTTTATATGGAATGCAAGGATGACGTGGTTTGAATTTTTGTTTTTCTCTGATACCATATTTATGTTTGCTATAGAAAGTGATTGGGAGAAAATAAATTCCGTTAATAGTGTAAAATGAATTCACCCCAACTTTAACAGAATTACATCATGTGCTTACCAAGATCTAAGTAACTGATAAACTGTGAGTAACTTACAAAACTGACTAACTCTCGTAGTAACTAACAATGTTATATATTTGAACAGACTAATCTATTGCTATACAAGGTAAAATAAAATGAGAAAACTATACTCCAATAGTTATATACAAGTTTTTTGTGCTTATGCTGATAATTGTTGTTGCATAGTATATTGGTGTTTGGGATGTTGCACGCTTATATTACTTTGTTATGAAGTGCGTTTTCTTCTCAAAAGGATTATATTATTTTGTTCATTAGTTAAATTAGGTGTATAATATTGAACAAGGACGAAGTAAAAGATCTATATTGGGGCCTTAAAACATTTTTCGGAAGTGCAAAACATGCAGTGTGGTTTGTTTTCAACCCATTTTCTTTTGTCAAGGATTTTAGCTCAAGTGTAATGTATTTGTTGCTACACTTCGGTTCTAGATCTGTAGTATGGCACGATGAACAAACAATAGTTGTATGTGGTTCTATTTCATCATGTGAAGTCAATACAAATTTAGCTGTATTTATTAAATTTCAAAACAAAAACTGATTAAAAGAGATAAGTTTCAAGTGTTTTTGCATTCCTATCTCTATTCAACAGGGAAAACCCTGTATTTTGATATTCCCTTAACGTGCATTGTATACTGTAATGTTTCCTGCAGAATAGACAATTGAATACTGTTATTTGTTTTGCACTATTGTTGTTTCAGGACATAGCAATGAAGGTCATATCTTTTTCTCAACAAGGACCGCGTGCTATATGCATCTTATCTGCTAGTGGTGTAATTTCAAATGTTACACTTCGTCAGCCTGATTCTTCTGGGGGAACTTTGACCTATGAGGTGCTGCTGTTAATCGTCTAATTAGTACATGTTTTGTATTTTATTTGAGTTTAAACTTGCCTTTCTGTAACTCAGTTCTGAATTTGTTTCTGTCTCACATATCATGCTTTTGGAAATTAGGAATGAAGTAGGCATACCCTTTTGTAATACTAGAATTAAAATAGCTGCTCTGGTAAGGACTTTTGAAATAGGAGAAGCAAAACCTTTGGTGTATAATTATGTCTTGTTGGCAATTTGCAAATTGTAATATTGTATATGATCATCATTCACTTAGAAATTGTACTTAGCCATTTGATTTCTGATACTAGGTTCATCATGAAGATGAAGGGTGCTGTTAATCGTATGTTTACTTTTCTTTTTCCTTTTCTGTAGGGCCGTTTTGAGATACTTTCCTTGTCTGGATCATTCATGCCTACTGAAAACCAAGGAACAAGAAGCAGGTCTGGAGGAATGAGTGTTTCATTGTCAGGTCCAGATGGTCGTGTTGTAGGTGGTGGAGTGGCTGGTCTACTTGTAGCAGCAGGTCCTGTGCAGGTGAACATTCCTCACTCAATGTTATTCCCAATGATGAATGTGATCATGTGTATGGTTTGAGTGCTAAGGACTAATGTTGAATTCAAAAAGTCTTCAACATACCATATTTTCTGTGTTGTCGAAAGCTTCATCAAGAAGTTAGACATAGCATTTCATTCCTCAAGGCTCAAATGAAGGATCACTTGGATGCCTTTATGTTATCAGGTGGTGGTGGGAAGTTTTTTGCCATGCAGCCAGCAAGATCTGAAGCCAAAGAAGCCAAAGTCTGATCATGCACCTGCTACTGTTACCCCTTCCATTGCAGTGTCTTCTGGACCACCACCCTCTACCAATGGTGGTGAAAAGGAGGTTGTCATGGGTGGACACATACTGCACAACTCAGGAGCAACGCTTAACACAAACCTATCTCCTCCCTCGGCCTTTCGCCGGGAAAACTGGGTTAACATGCACTCGATGACAGACTCAATGAAGTCAGCCACTGATATCAACATATCCTTGCCTGATAGTTAAGTAGATGATCAACCTGCAGTTGCAGATTCTCTTGTGTTGCTGACAACATTCATGACTGAGCTATTTATTTAATGTTTCCAAAGTTGTTCTCTGTGCGTAGTTTCCACTTGTTTCAAAACCTATTATCTGTTGTTTATGACCATAGGATGAAATAGTTGACTAGCAGTGTAAGTTGCAGCTAGGTTTCTACAATTTTCTTTGCCTATCAGAGCATCTGATTCCTCGGCTGATTAGGTAGATGCTGCATTGTGCAGTATTATGAGTAGGCTAATTCGGATGTAATCAAAATTAATTTGCTTATTTTACAACTCAATTTGTTGGAACTTTTATGTTCATCTATCTAGTCACTTGATGTTATGACTATACTTGCTTTTAATAAGTTTAATGTTGTATATATTTGAAATTTCTAGACTTGGAAAGAATGCGTAAATGTAGACTGATGTAGGTAAGTGTTGGTATTTTCATATGGGAAGATATCAAACTGTATTTATGACAGCACTTTCTCATAAGAAATAAATAGGAAAACTGAGAATTGTTATAAATAGAAGTTGGTTGAAAGAAATAAATGGAAGAACTGAGGCAATAATGAATACAACTTTAAACATTCAACAAAGATGACAATCTTCCTGTCTGCATCTTTGGTTCAGAATTTTAGATAGTTAACCAATATGATCCTGCCACCTGTAGAAAATAACTGAGTTTTTGCACATTGGATACGTTTAAGTAGACTAGTTCCTAAAGTTACCCATTTTTCTTTTGAAAATGATATCAGTTAGACATTTTGGTTCAAATGTTAAGAGTTCATAATTTGAACTTTTCTCATTGTCCTTTATTTGAACTGAATTCGGTATGCATATATTAATTTTGCCTTTGACTTTGGTTTACATTAGTAGGTTTGATTTCTTGGATAAAATTGACTGATTTTGTATTGTTAAAAATCGAATTGATCTTCATTAATGAAAATGTTTCGTTACATATAATAGTTTTATATGATAGTTTTATATCGTTTAGAAGTTAAAATCAAGTATAATTTAATATATTTTTCTTCTTTTTAACTTTCTAATGTGTTTTTAAAAGATAAAATGTTACAAAAGTTATAAGTTTCAAAATAGAAAATATCTTAAATACAATTTGTTTTTTTATAAAAGTTATAAGTTTTAAAGCGGAGAATATCTTGAATATTTAACAAAAATAATTAATAATTAAACTTTGTATTTTGTATTTTTAGTTATTTCATAGCTCATTCAAGTTTTAAAAATATATAAAGATGAATTTGTCAGGTTAAAAACTAGAATTGACATATAAATGAATGAGCAAGCATATGAAAATCTTCTTTATATCTTGCAACTCTATTCATATACATGTTTATACTAAATAGATTAAAATGAAGATTGAAATTCATGTTTAAGATAAAAGCCATATTTAAACTTCTTATTAAAAGTATGTTGGAAGAAGCCCTATGATTCTAGTGTGAAGTGACTGTTTACTATTTAAAGTATTTTAAATCAAATTTTACCAAGACAAGCAAATTATCAAAACAAAAAAAGTAACATTCCACAAATTTTAAGCATACCTAATCTGAAATCATCCTCCAATTAGTGACTTTCTACTATGATGTTAAATAAATGTGTTTAAATGGAAGTTCTTCCCATTGTTGGTATCTTTGAAAATTAGTAGCTAAACTTTTTATTCAATTGCTTTATTCTAGGTCTCATTCTCCATTCATTTTCAAACTAAAATATATTTTGTATAGAGCAATCTTCATTGCTTGAAGTACTAAAACACTAAAAAAGTCGTGTTTATGTTTTAATAAAACAAACCCTTGGATAAATACTAACCATGAATTATTAAAGTTGAGGTCATCCCTTCAACATAAATTTATATAAATAATATTTTTTGAAAAATTCATCACATGTATTATAATATTATCTCATTTAAATTGATATGTCAAAATAAATTAATTATTTATCATCACATAAAAATATTATTAAAAAAATAACAAAAGAAAAACACATAAAACCAAACTAAACTTACATATATAACAATTTTTTTTTCAAAAGAAGTTAAATAACATAAAAAATTTATATCTATTGTGAAAGAAATAACCATGTTTATGAAAAGTAAAATAAAAAGGTTAGGTTGAGTTGAAATAGAAGTGTTGCATTTAAAAGAATTAAAGAAAAGATGATATGTTTTTAGGTATAAAAAAAGAGTGAAAATAAGATAGGATAGAGTAGAGGTTGCTTTTGTGTTCCCTAGAAGTTAAGCTAGTTATGGAAGGAAGGTTTATAGGAAAAGAAGAAAAGTGTAAAGTGTAGTTCACTTTTTCACAAGAATAAATGTTACATACGTCAAACACTTTGATTGTCACCCACTCCCTATCAAGAAATTTGTGCTTAGCAAATGAGTAATAGCATTAATGTCTTCATTTAATTTCACTTTCTTTCTTCAACCATAATCAATGCACAACTCTAATTCTTTCATAATTTTTTGTACCAAACCTTAAAAGAATTCGTCCTTTCGTCTAAAAATGTAATTGAAGGTTTTTTATATAAATAAAAAATAAAAAATTCAACAAAACTTTTATTTCCTTTTCTTTCTTTTATCTTTTTTTAATTAGCTTCCTACGCCCAAATTTTTATAGACCCGTTTCACACAGCCTCCTATTGGGAAATGTACCTAGAAGAAGATAAAAAATATAGGCATTGGATAAAATGATATCCAATGGTTGAAAAAAATTGGCTGGTTTGTGCATAATATTTATTACTATAAATAATAATGAAGACAGTAAAATATTTCAAATTCATTAATATACATATTTTTTGTTCCTTTTGTTGTTATAATTAAAATGATTGAATTCTCCTTTTTTTCCCACAAAGACTCTAAATATTTGAATTAATTCATTTTGATTTTCTTTTGATCAGAATTTACTGATAAAGAATGTTATATTTTAACTCAAATTTTGGGTCCCAATTTTTCTGTCTTCAAAATCTTACCTCCCATCACGAAATCTTAATAATTATAAAAAGGAGGAAAATATAAAGAATAAAGTGAAGTTATTTAAACTAGATTGAATTTGAGTTACAAAATGTAATAAACCAAACAAGATAATGTTTTTTTTAAACCTACGCTATTATTTGTTCTCAACATTCGTGAGTCCAAACCGTTTGTTATTTTTTGTTTTTTTTTTCAATTGTAAACTTCAAATTATTTAAGTAAAAAATTGTTGTAAATAATAGGTTTAATTAAAAAATTAAACTAAATTTGAGTAAAATAATAGGTTTAATTACATTTTTAATTCTAAAATATAGGATAAATATATTTTTAGTTTCTCAATTTTTAAAAAATATATTTCATTTTAGTCCTTCAAAATTTAGTAAAAGGTAGTTTTAGTCCCTAAATACTAAATTTCAACAACTTTAAAACAGTTTTAAGAAAATCATTTTAGTCCCTCAAATTTATTATTTAAGGAAACTCGTGCTCTTTTCTTTCCATTTTATTGGAGTAAAATAAGTTTTCTTTTTTAGTTTAGTGGACCACAACAAAAACCATTATAAATTTCAAGATGTAAAAACATAATTAACAAAGAATTATATCAAAATCAAATATTAACTTCTTTGATGTATCTCTAGTTGTACAAAAGGTAGCACAATGTAAAAACTTAGAAAATAGAAAAGTGATAAGTGTTTTAAAATAATAAAATCGAGTATTTTATTTTAAAATAATTCAATAATATAAATAAAATTTCTTAAACTCGTCTCATTACTTAAAACAACAACTTTTCTCTAAAAGTTTGTTCCTTGATGTTTTCTATCTTCTCTCTAAGATATTTGACTCCTAAATCATATGTTTGACAATCAAAAAGTGCCTAGGAGATCACAACAGAATAATCTACATTTCTATTCGATCAATTTCTGGTTTAGAGCAAGTAAGTTTCTACCTCTTTTTTCTTTTAGTTTTCTATTCATGATCATGCTTATGAACTCCTTCGCATGTGTCATTGGTCTTCTATTTCTCGTTCTTTGTTAATTTGAGGTCCTAAGGACTCACTTCAATCACAATTTGATTATTTGTAGGCGTTTCTAGAGTTCCTTGCGTTTGAAGCAACGAGTGTGCATGTTTAGAATGTGGTAGCGTTTCTGTTTAAGGTAAGGAGAGCTAGTAACCTTTATTAATGTTATTTCCAATTCATGAGTTTAGTTAGGTTGTGTTGAATTCGGTTAAAATAAGAATTTTGCATGCTATTGTGTAAATTGTTATTGGAATGGTTTAAAATAGTTAAATTGATTTCTTGTTACTATGATGAATATGTTTGGAATGAATCTTGATTGTGAATTAGTTATGCTTGTGAAGTTGGTATGTAATGGTATTGGATTAAGAAGTTGGGAAGAGAAGGATAAGCTAGGTGGTAAGTCAAATTTGGGTCTACAAATGATGTTTTACTAGATGACTTTTTGAAATAATGGTATAATGAAGAGATGGTGATTTAGGAACTATTTGGTGTTATTTGAAACTTGGTTGGGAGATGAATGTGCAAAGGAATTGGTTTAGAAATGTAAAGTAAACAATAAATGGTGTCTTGAAATGGAGTTTTGGTGTATTTTAGAGGTTTTGGATAGTGATATTTTGAATTAGAGGTTCTGGGTCAAAATGGAGAGTATTGATTAGTCATTTCTGACTTGTTAGAGTTCCTAAGTTGGTTAAAAATGAGCTGGAACTTGTGGAATTGAATTTTGGTTTCCAAGATAAGGATTTAGTTGTTTTTGAGTTAATACCTTGTTGTAAACAATTGGTAATTAGTTTAAGATAGGTTATACACATTTGTTTAAGTCTATAGTAGTTTAGAATCCAATCTAGGATTGTTAGAAGTTGGTAAAAATGGTTAGGACAGCTCATGAGTGTTTTAGGGGTGTTATTTATGCAGATTTCGTGATGCACAATTATGCAACAAGGCTAGGCGAGCAAGAGGGGTTCGTTAGGCGAGTTTAAGTGAGTTTTGGCATTAAGTTCCAGTGACTAGGTGAGTTAGCTAGCTGGGCTCTTAGAGCTTGTTGTTTTGGTTCTCGCTGGAAGAGTGGGGACTACTCGTTGGGTGAGTTTTTAAGGTTTTAGGCAATGAAGTTTAGGAGCTAGGCGAGATCCCTTGTTGGGCTTGGGAAGCTCCGTGTTTGGGTTCTCGCTGGGCGAGCAGTTTGTTGCGAGCAATTTGTGCTTGTTGAGCGAGCGGGTTTGGGCTATTTTGAGTATTTTGTTTTCTGTTCTCTTTTATGCCTGGTTTCAGATGTTGGAATGTTTTGCATGATGCTCAGTGATGCGATTTAAAATGATATGATGGTTTGAAAATGTGATTGAACTCTAAATGGTTTGGAAAGAATTTCTAGGATGAAATTCTCAATGGTGGTTTCAAGTAAGTGATGTTTTGATGTAGGGACTCAATCTTAGAAGTTATCCTAACGCTTTAATAATCGCACCATCTTAGATAGAGAAGGGGATTATGTGGTGAGGAGTAGCAGAAGATACTAGTCTATGGTTTGGTGTTCTTTGTCCATAAGTGGTAGAGAAATTAACCTTGTGTGATAGCTTGGAGGGCAGCTGTTTCACCACTACAAGTGTTAAACTTGTCATAGTTTGATATCAATACATCTATCCACATAAGTTTGTCTAGGTCAATAACATGATTAGAATGTTTGATTTTTTTTGAATGAAATGGAATGTATAACATGAATCTTAATATGCAATAATTTTTTACTCTTTTTATTATTAGCTCACCCTTCTTTTATATTCTTTGTTGTTTGATTCAATGTGTTGATTTTTTTGTGATGATGATCATCTGATGAGTATGATCAAAGGTGAGGATGTGTCTCTGGTGCAAGTCTTGAGTAGAGATAGTATTGATATATAGATAATATAATACTTATATGTTTTTTCTTTTAGTTGTATTTGAGGATCTTTCTACATAATTTTGAACTAGAATTTTGTATATAAAGTTTAATTTATAATTATGTTTGGATAACTATATTTATACTTTATATGTCTTGTTAACTCTGTCATGTTAGACTTGTAATAATTCCTTAATAATATTTTACACTATTTATTTTGGATGTTACAACATATGTAATAATGGATATATTTGGAATACAACTTCAGTGCATACTTTTTACCAAGTATAACATTTATTTAAAAGGTATAACAATCGTCAAAACTTTATTTGCTCTTAGATATTACAACTTAAACAATGATTATGAATTTGGAACAGCACAAAAGGTTTTAAGCCGAGATAAAATGTATGTCAGTCACACTCTTACAGTTACATGCAGAGGAAGCAAACGTGACAGTATAAATATACATATTAGGCAAAAAATGTTTATGTTTATGTTCTACTATGAACTCAGATAACTTTCTTTTTTCAATCTTGAGCAATCTGACTCAGATATTAGGAGAACCAATCCTTCTGAAGCTTCTCACATGTTCCCTCCTCCATGGAGATCAGTTCATATTTGCTCTCACCATGGCTCTTGCCACATTGCATTGAATCTATCAGCCTGCAACTTCTTTGATATTTTCAAGGATTTAATTAGCTGATATGTTTATAGAAGGATAAATCACCATTTTTGTCCCTAAATGTATAAATCGAGGACAATTTAATCTCTGAAAGAACAAAAATTCTGATTTAATGAAACTGATGTACCCTTTACACATTCAGAAACAAAATTAGAACTTAAGTTATTTCTGGGTACTGAATTCCATATTTGCACATTCAAGAACCAAAATATGACCCTCATGCAAATGGGTAAATGAAACTTACATCAGGCATGGAAGGCGAGCCACCAATTAATTCACATCATCGGTAAGGGTCCACACCAAGCTAAAACATTTAAGATGAGAACAAAGTCACCAATTTTCCTTTGAAATAGTACAGGATAATTCACAAAAAAAGAGTGCATTTCTACTGTAATACCTTACTACAGCGATCACAAATACTGCAACAAGATATGCAACTTTGAACAGCAGCTTCTTTCTCTCAGAATTCAGCTTATTGTATATTTCGGTAACATCTGCTAAGTGTTCTCTTCTACTGTACCTGATATTAGGTTCCATGTCATTTGTAATAATATATATCAAATAATGTGCATAGGTGATAACAGCACATGTTTTAGACAGATAAAAATGATTGAAATTCAATGCTTTCTGGATTCCATTTATCATCTCATGCAGGATTGAACTGTGCCACAACTGCCCAGTTTAATGCCAAGATTTTGAACTCAATTGCAATCTAATTATCGATATTTCAGACCATACTTGAATGTAAATTTTACGCTCAAGATATTTTTATGGATGGCAATGCGGACTATTTTACAGATAAGAAGCAAACTCAAGGCAGAAGGATTAAATTTCATGTCAAAAGTGTTCCAACTTCTAACATTATCTAAACTGCGATGCATTTTCAACTAGGCAACTCAAATTTTGATAGTCCTTCATTACATAAGCTTTTAATCATGTCTTGTAACTTATTCGCTGACAGTCTTCTTGTTTCGCCATATTATGTGCCAAAAACTCAGGTATTTGAGTGTTTGCTCAACAGTTTCAGTTTCAAGGATATCACTCAGATTACAACATTGGAAACTTGAACAACCACTTGAAGTTCATTCTTCTTTAGTTTTTCAAATGCAAGCCTAAAAGGTCTGAATACATCTCATTCAAATCTTGCAATCAGTACCATATTAGTCGTTGTTGTTTGTGAGCCACCAAAACACAATGTTTTGAACCAAAATCAGAGACACACATTCATTCCATTCTATTGAGTTTTGCTTCAAGGTGATCAACATTTTCAACCACTAAATAAACACAAATTTTCCCAATAAGAAGATTGAGAAGCTTAGTGAAACAAATACAACAATTTCAAATTAACAACAACACAACTATATTAAAAGGGCACCAAAAGTCATGGTATGTAAGGTTCTGGTGATAAAATTGATTCAGTTTCAATTTAAATGCTGCAATTTATGTTTCATGTGAAAGAACTAAAGCATAGCTATTTCATCTTTACACCAAACTTTATGGTCTACAATATCATATAAAACAAGATTGGCTCCCTTACTTTAATCCTACCTTGTATAGATATAAGATCCAGCAGTTTTAACAAGACAAAATCAATAACGCACAAAGTTATTGAGAAGGAAAGCAAAAGAAAACTTACGATCTCACATTGTAATACAGGGAAGGGAGAGATATGAAGAATATAAGCCAATGTCCAGCTATAAGATTTACGAAGCATAAGATTCCTTGAACAATAAACTCTGGCACCACAACCTGGTTTATCTGAGATGTTGAATCATATGGATTGATATAATCAAACTCCAAGTCCACCAATAACAGAAGCTGCATAAAAGTTTCAAGGAATGAGACAATTTTTCATAAATAGTAAGCAGCGTTTTTATTTTCACTTCATCAATGTAATTGGTTGTAGTTTTGTAGGTAAAAATATTCATTTCACTTCTAGTACATTACACTATCTTTATAGACTAGAAAAATATAGAAGAACAACTTGGAAGGAACTAGGAATTAATACACATGAGAACTAGGACATTGCAGAGCTCCACCTATTTGGAATGGCCAAATACAATTCAAATTGAACTAAAAATAAAAAGGTTCTTTAATCTTTTTGCACACAGAAACTACAAAGAAGCCTTTCAAATAAGGTAAAAGCCAAAACAAAAAGGTGAAATAAAGAATAATTATGGTGTGATTCCTACCAATGTATTTTCATCTTACCTTAAGGAAAATATTGCTTAGTTTTCAAACTTTTGTAAGACAAATGTTGAAAATAACCAATTACCTCCCAAAATTTAATATACAAACATTAATTTTTTCAATAAATGACTAACCGCCAGAACGTTGTTCTAAAATCTGAAAGGCTCTCCACCCAAGACAAAAAAAATTAACCACATAATTATATAGAAAAGTTGATACAATTATTTTACCACCCCCACAGAAAAAAAAAACAGCTTTTCCTTCCTCTCCTATTTTGAAAAATTAATTATGAAAATATACCGAGGAAAAACAATGACAACTGCATTATGAAGATTAAACCAGAATTAAAATAATGAAATGCTGCTCAGGATCAATAATTTCTGCTTCTTCATTACAGTTATTATACAAAAATCAATATAGGGCAACAACAAACAAAAACCTTGAAAAGAAACAAAAAAAAAGGAATCTTCTAAAAACAAACAGAAAAAGAAATTGAATGATAAAGAAGAAAAAGGAAAGAATGAGATGTAATAGTAAAATACCTCGTAACCAAGGATACAAAGATGGGTCAAAATGAGGACAAACGTTGAGATCCAATACAGCACCTCCGCCATAACGCCCACCACTGCATGCCGTTTTCTTTTTCTTTTTTTATCTCTTCCTTGTACAGTGTTTTTCTAAAACGGGATTCCTTGGAAATCAAATTTTACCCTCAATTTTTACGAATTTTCCTTTACATAAAAAGAGTGATTCCTTTTTTGGGTAATAATTACAATCATTACCGAAAAAGTTGGGCTGGGAGAAAGTTTTGCTAATAATTTTTTTAAAACTAAAATTTATGCATTTTAAAAAAATAAACAATAGTTATCAACTTACAATAAATTATCCTGTATTTCATAAATTAAAGCACCAGTTATATAAAAAATAAGTATGTTACGTAAACATAAAATATTAATTTATATTTACCTAAATGTTATTTACCATCATTATAAAAAAGAAACTTTAGAATTTTCATAAATGTTCATCCGTTTTAAAATCACCCAGTAAATAGTGATATTTTCGTAATTATTTCATATAACCAGATGCTAAATTTTTCTTAAACAGATATTTATTTTAAAATTGACGTTAATTAGGTTTAGAACTAATGCTAATTGACGTCTATTAGTCTTAACTCTAATATTATATGTTGGAGAGAGTTCAATGTTCAGTATGTAAAATTTCACTTTGTGATTTTTCTTCAATTTTATTGTCATTGATGCTTTGATCCTCGTTTTCACCAAATAATTCATTCTAACTTATTCATTTTCGCATTAAGGTTAGTTTTCCCATCTGAACGCGAGCCTTTATTGGAGAAAGGCGATAACAACGATGAGCACTGGCGTGCAGTTGAGGTCCATTACACTCCTTTTCACTTCATTTTCCTCCCATTAACACTTGTGGTGCTTGTTTTCTCCAAAGGATTCATTGTATTGAATTGGTCTTCGCATTAAGGTTAGTTTTCTTCAATTTTGCATTATCATTTCTCTCTTGTCTTGAATGTACGATGACATTGGTTATTCCTGGTTGATTGCATGTGTATACTCTTGTATTATATTTGTGCGAGAGCTTTTTTGTTGTAATGGTTTTATTCCTTTCCATCATGGTTTTATGCTTTTAGAATGATATTAGTTTAATATGAATATTTATTTTGGATAAGTTATTTTTATCTTAGTTTTGGCACAATGTGTTATCATCTATTCATCTGTGGTATAGTGATAAGTTATACATTTTAAATTTGACATGAAGAAGTTTCACACAAGCCTATGACGTCACGAGGAAATTATATGAGCGAATGAATGAGTGATTATTTAGAAGACATGACACGTGATGTTGGGAAAGAAAATTTTAGAAGAACTCATTTATATGATTCTTTTAAGTTCGATTCAGAGGAATAGTTGTACCCAAAATGCGCTAACTTTACATGACATTCGAAAACTTTGAAATTGTTCAATTTAAAAGCAAGGAATGAATGGACAAAAAGGTTTCACAAAATTGTTGTAGTTTTTGAAGAATATGTTTTCAGAAAATAACACATTACCTATCCGTAATTACGACGTGAAGAAAACTTTATGTCGAATGGGTTTGAAATACCAAAATACACATGCATGTCTCAATGATTATATATTATACAGAGACGAGTTTACTTCACTGAAGGCATGTCAAACATGTGGTTTATCATGTTTTAGAAAGAAAATTGATAAAAATAATGGTGATGAAGACAAATGTGGTCCACCTCCTAAGGTGGGAATGATTTTTTGCCATTAAAGAAGATGTGAAGAACCTTAAGTAGTACATTGATGGAAAAAAGTGTGATAATTTTCTTCGACACCTAGATAATTATTCAGAATGGAAGAAAATTGATGAAACATTTTATAAATTTGGTGTAAAGTCAACAAACTTAAGATTTGGAAGTGCTATAGCTGGTATGAATCTTTATGAGAACTTAAGTAGCAAACATAGTTCATGGCCAATTTTGTTGATGATTTACAACCTATCTCCTTTGTTGTGCATGAAGAGAAAATATATAAGTTGTCTATGACGATATCAGGTCTTAGACAACCTGGAAATGACATGGATGTGTATACCTAACCTGTTACACTATTTCTAAAAATGAAAAATGTATTTTTTCAGTGTTTAAGCAGTGTAAAAGTTTCACAAGGTTATTATTCAAATATTAGTAGCCTTGTTTTTATGTAAGATTTAAAGTTAGATGGTTTAAAGTCTCAAAATTGTCGTGTTGATGCAACAACTTTTACTAGTAGCTATTTGAGCCATCTTACCTACTTTTGTTAGAGGTATTCTAACAAGTTTGAATATGTTCTTTAATTCCATGTGTGGGAAAGTTATTAACCTTTAAGTGTTAGATGATTTGGAAAATGGGGTCATCAGACTATTGTGTCAATTGGAAATGTATTTTCACCCTTATTTTCTATATCATGGTGATGAATGCATATTTATGCCCACATTTTAGATTTAATTTCAAAATTTAAGTGGAATAATTATGCTTAAATGATTGATTTAAAGTGAATTTATGATGATTGGGTTTATTGGGTTTGGAAATCCTTAAAATGTGATTCTTAGTTGCATAAATTATTTTGGATGTTCTAATGTTTATTTGTGCAACTGAAGTTAGAATTTTATTCTTTTAAAATAATGAAATTGAATGGTCAAAACTGGTCAAATCAGGGTTCGTATGAAATTTTGAAAAGAAAGAGAAGACTAAAGTGCAATTAAAGAAAAAATTTGGACTTCTGTGCAATTTTCAATAAAATAAAAAGGGTTGAAATGTAATTTTGAGCAAGTTTAAATTTGTTAGATATTTTAAAAGATAATTTGGAGAAATTATATCTCAAGACATTTTATTTGATATGGTTAAATAATTACCTTATTTAACTATATCAATAAATATCAAAATATAATATTTGTCAAATCTTTTTGAATCTAGAAAATATATTGTTAAATATTCTCAAAAACTGATTAAATCTGTTGAATATTTGGAAGATATTAGATATAAGATAAAATATTTTATCAACAGAAGATTCAGAGTCCAAGCCCAATCAATAAAGAAACCCAGGAGAGGCAGAAATCATAACTCATTCATCCATCACTCCTCTCACTTTTATTCTGTCTTGTATTCTACTCCATCATGGAGGGCTAAGCTCTTAGGGCTATTCCACTGTAATTTTATTATAGATTTTGAGGTTAAGTTGAATTTATAAATTTGTTTCTTTTGATTATTGATTTGAGTTATCCTTCTTCTATGTCTTTCATCTCTCAATCATATTAAAAGTAATGATTTTTGCATCATAAGGTGTTTTAATCTATATGCATATTAATCATATGAGTTCAAGGGTTTCTAGATTTAATTGAGAATTTACTTTGATTAAATTTAGGAACTTTCATATGATTAAATGAGTTTTTGCTATCAATTGAGAATGTACTTTGTTTGGTGGTAATAATTTCAACTATAATTAATTGAGAATTTACTTTGATTAATTAGCTTTTAATTTGGTTAGAAGATTTAAGAATAGGCATGATTAAACACAATAGAATTTGATTGAGAATGTACTTTGGTTGAGTTTATTGTGAATAATCTAGAAAGGTCTTGCCTTTGATTGAGAATCTACTTTGGTTAACTGCATGATCGTTCTCAAATTAATTAATAATGTACTTTAATTAATTTGAAACTTGAATAATAATCAATTGAACAATTATTTTTGTATAACTTATGATGAATCTATCTTGGAAAAGCAGTGGAATTAGCCTATTTCATCATAATTGTTTATAAGTTTCCTCATTGTTCTTCAAACATTAATTCCATTAGCATAGTTTCTCACTTTCATTCTTGAGCATTGCATAACATTCATAAGATTCAAATATTGAAAAGCAATTCCATATTCGTTGGGAGACGACTCAGGGTTACTTTAACCTTATCTACTTTCTTGACTACTGACTTGGAAATACTGAAATTGCCTTGAAAAATAGTATTAATTTGATAGCTTCAATGACAACGTATCACATGTCTCATTTGATAGTTCAACTAATGGGGGAAATTCGATTATGTGGACCAATTTTCTTGAGATGGATGTACATAAAGATCTTAAAGGGATATGTAAAGAATCAGTATCGACCGAAAACTTCAAGTATAGAGTTATATATTACAGAAGAAGCCATTGAATTTTTGCTCGAGTTATATGCTAAGTTGTGACTAGTAGGAGTTCCTAAAAGTAGACGTGAAGGTAAATGTGCTCAAGGAGTGAAAATTGAAAGTGTTAGTAGAAAATAAATTGATCAAGCTCATTTGTATATCTTAAATAACACTGTTGAAATGATTCCTTACATTTTGTAACATAATGATGAACACCTACAAATGAGTGAAAAATGGACACTTAATTTACATAAAAAAACTTTCTTACCATTGTTTAGGAGAAAGGTTTACGTGATTTCAAATGTTTATGAAACTCTATTGAAACTAACTTGTGGGTTGAATATCGATGTGATCACATATGGTGACTACTACATAAATAATTATCGTTTCTATTCAAAGGTGGAAGATGACAAAAATAGAGTTCAAAATAGTGGGGTTACGCTTCAAGATAAGGTTGTACATTTTTTCAATTCTATGGAAAAAAATTCAACTACAACATCCATGAGTTACTTTGAAATAATATAAGAAATATGAGAAGTTGGCTATGAAAGTTTTAGAATTCCAGTTTTCAAGTGTAAATGGTTTGATAGCAATTCAGGTGTGGCACAAATGACATCGACTTCACTTTGGTGGAATTTAACAAGATAAGTTATACAAATGAACCATTTATTATGGCTAGTCTAGCAAGACAAATATTATATGTCACTTATCCAACTAATCAAAAATAGTCCGTCATATAGGAAGAAAAAAGCATGCACAAAAATCATGATGAAAACTCTCTAAATATACTTAAAATAACACCTTTCTCATTAAGAACCATTCAAGACAAGGTTGATGACATTGTCGACAATAGTCATGCAATTTGAAGTGATCACATTGAAGGCATATGGGAGAAAACAATACCATAATAGATGTTTATTTATTAATATTGCCACATTTGCAATTTTTTATTTTACCTATTCTAACCTTATAGAGCAAATTGGTTATATTTTTCTTATTTACATTTTCCAACGATTTGTTTTTAGGTATGATGAGCTCTAAATCAAGAAAGAATAGACCTGGTAGATCTGTGACTCGGTTTTCGGATGTCACAACCCAAAAGATTTCCATGAAGAGGTTAGTGGTCGAGATTGATCCTCGATCAGGTATACCTAAAAGCCCATATATAGAAAAGTTTCATAATTATTTGCCAATGTTGATTAAAATGTATGTTTATATTGGAACAATGAAGTTATGACCTACAATAGCATTTAAACTTTGCTTGAAAATTATGTAGGATAAGATTTTGATTATGAAAGCTTTAGTTTTGTTTTAATAGTTTTAATTTTGATAACTTTAGTGTTAATAGTTACATATTTTGTTAATAGCTTTAGTTTTGATATTTAATATGTGATGATAAATTTTCTGAGCAATGCTAAAATATTTTATGCATTTCAAGTTTGTGTACACTAGTGCAAAAAAGACCTTTAACGTCACCCTTTAGACGTCTGACCCTTGAATATCCAACGTAAAAAATGACCGGTGGCATTTTTCGTAAATAAAACAACTATTTAGACGTCAGTTATGGAAGGGCCTAACGTCTAAATACTCATATACGTCGGGTCCCCCGAATAGACGTCAAAACTAATCGAAAAAGTTAAAAAAAATAATTTTTTATTCTATTTAGACGTCTGTTATGGAGGGAACCGACTTTTGAAGCACTTTAGACGTCTGTTAATTGGGGGAACCGACGTCTAAACCCTAAACCCAGAAATTTAAAAAGTCATTTTTTAACTCCATTTAGACGTCTGATCCCGCCATTCTGACTTCTGAAGCACTTTAGACATCTGTTAATTGGGGAACCGACGTCTAAACCCTAAATCCAGAAATTTAAAAAGTCACTTTTTGACTCCATTTAGACGTTTCATCCTGCTACTCTGACTTCTGAAGCACTTTAGACGTCTGTTAATTGGGGGAACCGACGTTTAAACCCTAAACCCAGAAATTTAAAAAGTCACTTTTTGACTCCATTTAGACGTGATCCCGCCACTTGACTTATGAAGCACTTTAGACGTCTGTAATTTGGGGAAACCGAACGTCTAAACCCTAAATCCAGGAAATTAAAAAGTCACTTTTTGCTCTATTTAGCGTCTGAATCACGCCATCGACTTCTAAAGACTTTAGACGTCTGTAATTGGGGAACGACGTCTAACTTTTGGCATAAACACCGGAACGCGAGACAGCGTTACGCGCACTCATTGTTCAATCATCTTCGTAGCGTGTTCTATCTACGGGTTACGCTTTCAGGTTCGTTCGTTTCTCACTTTTGCACCGTTTTTTTGTAAATTAATTTTACTTTTCGATACATCGCTCTTTAAGGCATTATCTTCATTTGAACCATACATTGTAAAATGCGGTTGTCATTGGAGTTTTGGGTGTGCAGTTATTCTCGTGTCTTTAGGCTGCGTTCTATGGCGGCGATTTTCTTGCGTTGTACTCCTCCAATTCCCTCCCACTACGTTTTTAAAAAACCATCCAATAAAAAAAATGTTAAAATACATTCTCTCAACTAAAATACTAAAGTTGTAAACTCGAATCACCCTGAGTCAGGAGCAACCTCAGAGACGTCTAAACTGTAATGGATCGGACGTCTATAGAGACGTCTGAACTAAAGGGTCCGACGTCTAATTAACGTCACCCATATAGACGTCGTGACAAAAAGAATCAGACGTTAAAAGCCCAAAATAACAGGCGTCTAATAGTCCTTTTTTTGCACTAGTGGTAACTGTAAGTAATGAACAAAGCCTTTAAAAAAAGATTTAGCTATTTGACGTATTTATGTCAACTGTTTTTCCAATTTTAATTTGGAAATGACAATTGAATGTCAAATGTATTCTGAATATTCATTGTTAAGGGTCGTCAAAACTCTCCACATTACCTATGTTCTTAAACATATGTTTTCACCCAACTTCAATATCAATTTGAAGTTTCTGGATAAAACTTCAAAATTTCCTCATAAGTCAAAAATAGCAACACACACACACACACAAAACACACACACACACACCAACACACATACACACCACAGGGTATTTTAATAATTTTCATTCTCAAAACTAAAAAAAAAAAAAAGGAAACCCCCAACCCTTATCACCTCTTTCAATCCTCGCAACGCCTTTCTCTTTCCTATTTCTCACTTCCAACCTTTTCTTCTCTAGTCATCCTATTAATAATAGAATGCCCCCAATTAAAAAATCAAAACGACTTTTCTCGTTAAAAACAATCTTACAAAAAAGTGACTTTATAATGATTTTCATCTTAATAATTTTTGTGCTTTCATCTAATTTTTATTTTTTTCCAATTTTCACCAAACGATAAAGGAATTGGTAATTGACTTGGAAAAAAATCAGAAATACTCGCGTTAAACATTTCTTTATAAAAACTGATTTTATAATGAGTTTTTATTTTTATAATTTTGTCTTATCTAAATTTTTAATTCTAATTTTCACAAGCATAACAGTAAAGGAATTGGAATAATTGGCTTGGAAAAATCGAAGAAACCACTTGTTGTTGAAAACAATTTATTTTCAAAAATGACTTTTAAGTTATAATGAGTTTTTCATTTTATATTTTTTGTCGTATAATAATTTAATCTAATTTTCACAAGCATAATGACATTCGAAGAATTGGTAATTGGCATTGAAGGGTTTTTTTTACTTTAGGTGATGATTTCAACCCTATGATGAAATTAGAGAGGTTAGTGAAGAGTGGGTGAAATTGAACGAGATCTTGAAATGAACTTTGCCTTATGCAATGACTCAACTCTTACAAAGGCAAATTTTTTAAAAAAAAAGGCAGGCGTTCTTGATTTTTTCAATTGGGGCTATTGGCTACGTTAGGGATGACAGGAGAAAAAAGTTGGAATTGAGAAAGATGAAAGAGAAAAAAATTGAGAGGAATGAGAGAGGATAGTAAGAGGGTTATAAAAGGGGTTCTTTTTTTTTTTTTTTTTTAAGTTTTGAGAATGAAAAAATTATTAAATACCCTTAACCTTAAAACTTAGAATCCATGATATATAAAGGATATTTTTGTCTACTAAAATCCGCCACAATTGCCTAAAATATAATCAACTGAAAACAACAAGGTCTACGTGCATTAACAAACCATATAATATATCTATATATATATATATATATATATATATATATATATGTCTACATATACATATATGTATACATGTATGTACATATATGTATGTATATATATCAAAATTAGTTTTGTTGGAATGATACTGGCATGATACTATGAAAACCTTCAAAATATTTATAAATAATATTTTATGATATAATGTTTTATCATTTTAAAATATTGTGGTATAATAATTTATTATTTGAAATTTCTAAGGAATTATAATATTAAAATTAATTATATACTATATTTAAGATATAAGATTTATGATCGTCAACTAAAAAAATTTATTTAATATATTTGTTTATTCATTATATAAAAAACATATAGATACAAAATTAAAAAGAAAAAAGAAAAGAAAAACTTACTCAAGATTTAACTCACTTATATTTTCATATACTTTTTATCCTCGTTATCAAATATTTAATTTTTTTCTGACATTAGATATATGAATTTTTTCTGGTTCTCTTTAAAACACTGGAATTTTCTTTACCGAGAGACATCTTAAGCTCTTAAAACATTCATAGAGAAATCCTTAAGCTCTTAAAGAATTTCATACTCCTGGAAAGAATTCTTATAGTTATAATTTTATTTTATATGTATGTGTGTACTATCATAATGCACCGGCTTTGAGACAAACTAATAAGGAAAGATAATATTATTAATACTCAATTAATATGTTTAATGGTCATATTAAATGCAAATATACATTATTTATGAGTGATTGACATGTCATATTTTATAAAAATATGGTATTAATAAACAATTAGCAGGTATATTATTAAGTTATATTGAATTTATTGCTAGATCAGATATAAATTAATGAGCTTGATTGTCATAAGTTCTATAAATATAAGATTAAAGCCTAGTTAAAAACATTATTTTCTGTCCTAATAAAAAATATAGATTTAAACATATTTGATTTAAGTATCGAAATATCTTCTATAAATCAACAATTCATCAAAATAAATTACATTTTTGAATAGAATTAAAGATGAAAAGAGAACTAGATAAGAAAAAACTACGGATCCTCGAACCAATTTAATTGATTTGTTTTGGTTACTTAAAAAGTTATTTGAAATGATAATATTTTTGTTAGTTTCCTTTGAATTCAGGAATTGTCTCTGTTTTTGTCTCTTTCCGCCGACACTTTGCAGCATGCAAGACCATGCACCGAAGGAGACAAACACGTATGGTTCTCACTTTCACTGCATATGCATCTCAATGTTAAAAAGATAAATATGAAAAAATTTAAACAATGTGTTATTGTTTTATTAGTATGTATATTTAAAACGATCAATCATAAATTATTACATAAATTATTCGTAAAAAATCTTGTAAAAGAAAATTATTAAAAAAAATTATTAAAAGAATATTTTCCTTTAATATTCCCTGCAATGTTGAGAGTCATCTTTGTAATGTCCATTCTCTCTTTTTCCACCTTAAATAATGCCACTCAACAATGTTCTCGAAACATCAATAATATTAATTTTGATATACTTTTAATATAAAATAAGCAAGTGTAAATCTTACAACAAAAAATTTTATAACAAGAAGTTAATGATAAAAAATTTTACATCCATTACAAATAAAATGATTTTATAATATATAAATGATGTAAGTTTAAATAAATTTGTTTTATAAAATTAAATTAAACTTAATCATCTTGTCTTAATTGATGTATAACTTCTAAAATTCACTTTATAATTATTATGATAAAAACGATAATAATAAAAGTTTTAACAAAAAAGAGAGTATGGAATGGATAGTCATAACTTAAAAATAATATTATGATGATTATCATAATAGTAGAGGACGATGAATTGGTGTCAACAATAATATTAATAAAGATAGAGAAAGTGATGATAAGTACAAACACAAAAACAATGATGATAATGATGTTTATGATAATGGTAGTTGTGATGAAGAGGTTTAGGAAGATTGTTGAATCTACTGTCAGTCACCCCTTAAGATAATAAATATATTAGATATGATAAATGATAAAATAAGAAAATGGATTCCAATGTTATTAATCATTATATCTGCTGATAAATAATTTGTTCCATTGTCATACTTAAAAAAATATCAAACTAATTTATTCCCATTATTTTTGTAAAAAACTTTGTTCATCACATATAAATCTTTTATGAATGTTATACATTAGTAAAACACATGTCTACATGTTTGTTTGTTTTTTTATTGATAAAATATAATAAGATTATAATTATAAAAGTAAATATAAATAATTTTTATAATTTTATTATATATAAATTTTATTTATTTTATAAATATTTTTCTTATAAAAATATTGTACTTTAAAATATGATTAATTTAAAAAAAAATATGACATTTAAAACAAAAAAGTCACTCGAATATTAAAATTCATAAGATAACTATTTTATTTTTAAACATTAATAAAATTTTGAAAAGATATGTGTATACAACACCATGATAAGGTCATATATCAATAACATTATATTTTAAAAAATAACTTTTATTCAAACTTAATTACTAGAATGATTCTTATTTTAGAGGAATGTGTCAACATGGGTTTTTAATTTTGTTCAATTTCATTTTTAAATTTGTTAATTACATTAATCAAATCCATTTTTATTGACTCCATTTAAATTAATATATAATATTAACTGATTAGGCATGTTTTTTTTAAACATAAGAATTATGTAATGTGAAAATTTGGATTGATGAAAAAGATAAAAAAACAAAAATTTTGGCGACTTTAACATATATATAAAATTATTTAAAGTTGTGTATCTAAAGCCTTAAGAGGTCAAAAGATTGTTGGAGAGCTGGTATATGGATAACTTAAATAGCTCAGCAAGATATCTAAAGAACTCAACTAAATGCATGGAGAACTAAAATAACTCGGATAGACATATAGAGAGCTCAGTAAAATACATAGATAAGTCAAATAACTCGGCAATACATCCCTAAAGCTCGGTAATGTCCATCAAAAAATCAAATAGCTTGGTGGAAAGTCTAGTAAAGGTCGGTATAAGGTGCAAGAAACTCAAATAGTTCAGTGGAAGTTCAGATATGGTCTGACTTTTCCGAGCTCTCCGGATGTATGATCGAGCTATCTGACTTCTTCATGCACTTTACGAAGTTCTCTGGATGTTTTGTCGAGTTATTTGAGTTTGTCATACACGTAGTCAAACTATCCATATGTTTGAGATCTTCATGCTCTTAGCCAAGTTCTTCGGATGTCTTGTAGACCTTTCAACACTTCCATTAATTATGTGGTGTATAACTTATTAAATTTTGCAAATTTTTACACGTATACATTATCCTTTGCCACATCATCACACTCTTAACATAAAAATTAACGACAAAAACTTGATTAATACATGTTAACAAAATTAAAAACAAAATTAACACAAAATTAAAAATAGGAACCAAATTCACACACTACTTCCAAAATACAGACTATAAGAATAATTGAGTCTTTTATTTATTATTCTTTAACAAACATATCCGGTAGCAACATTTATTTACTTTTTTAAATGAAACAAAACATGAGTATAAATTCAATCATATTAAAATAGAAATACATATACAGTGTGTTCTCAAAATGTCATATTTTCAATCATAAATAATGTATACTAACACCATGGTTAAAAGAAAAGAACTCCCTTAATTAAAAAAAGAAAAAAAGTTGATGGAAGAATCCACTAAACAAGTAATAAATGAATACAACAAAAAAGTTAAGACATTTTATATATCACTAAAAGCAGTCATTAATACATCTAAACAAAACATTTCTCTTGCACCATCATTTTCAAAGAATAAGCTTAGTCATCGGAATCTGTATATACACTCCTATTTCTCATCTTCCTCTTTCTCAGTAGTTTTCTCATCTCTCCCAAATATTCAGAATGCTTCCTTACCATACCCTTCAAGAAGCAGAAGTTGCCCTAGGAAGACGACTAACCCTTCCTCAGACAATATGGTTCAAATATTCTGCAAACAAACCTGATTTTCTTCTTCATTGTCACAACTCTCTATTCTTGTTGTTCTTTTATTCTATTGCTCCTATTCCATTCTTATTGATGGAGCTTGGTGGGAACCACATACTAAACAAACACAAGATTCAGCCCAAGGTCAAGAGAACATTCTCGGAAATGTTCAAATGCTACAAAGATGTCCTGCACACCTTTGTCATTGCGGTTACTCCTCTTCAGATCATTTCTTATCCCACCATAAAGGTAATTTCTTTCTTTCTTTCCGAGTCTAATCTTCATATATCATGTTAGTATAAAGACTTTTGCATTTTATTGCTTAAAAATCATTCTAAATATAAGTTAAACATATTTAACCATTAAATTTATTAAAGCTATCATATCCTATGTTAATGTTGTAATCCAATCTACTTTACATAATTATTACAACCTTAACAATCTTAATTTTAGATCATTCACAAAACAATAGATGATTTTAATATTTTCAATATATGGAATAATTTATTATTAGATAAGATAGGAAATAATAAATACAGTGAATGCAATCTTAGACTAATAACTCTTTTAACAGCATATAAGTTAAACATATATATTAACCATTTAATCATTAAATTATAAGATGTTATCTTAATGATGCATACGAGAAGTAAAATATTTAGTCATAGATTATGAATCTGTGAAGTTTTTATTCTCCTAATCCGAAAGTAAAACATTATTAAGGTTTGAGGATAATCATAAGACTCTATCAAAGTGACATATATATTTTCATTAATATCCTAACCTTTGAAAATAATTTATTCGTATAATATGTTTTTGATTGTTCTAATTTATGAGAATTAATTGATCAATTAATATTTCAGTAGGGTTGTTCAAACCATCAATTCATCAATTAATTTTTCAGTACGGTTGTTCGACTAAAAGAAATTAGCTTATTATGAATATGTAAAAGTTTAGTGATAGTTTTCTCATCAAACAAATTCATAATTTTTTTTTGGAAACTACTTTATCTGTTCTCATATTTAAGAAGAAAAATATAAACGATGTAATTTAGTGTAAGATTTTATCTTAAATATAATAATTTTTATTTTTACTTTATTTAATGACTTTTCTTTTAAAAAAATATATAACTAATGTCTTGTCTTTGGTTGCAATATTGAATGTCTCATCTTTCTATGTAAAATAGTTGTTTATTTATTTTTTAACTAATTTAATAATAAAGACACTTTAGGTAACAAATAAATATTTAAATTTAATGCAATTAAATTATTTCTCTAATTTATGTGAATTTAGGTTTTTTTTTCTTGTAATATAAATGAATAGACAAAAACATCAATATCCAGGTGTAAGCATGAATCCAAGTGGTTTCGATAAATTTCAATCAAATCACAAAATTTAAAATCTAAGGAAAGTGTCGCACTCACCAACATTCCTCTAAAGATCTATATATACCAATGATTGTACTAAGTTTTTTCCACAAAATAAAAATAAACTATAAATACACCAATTTTTAATCAATTTTATTATATTAAGACAGTTAAAATAATTAATTTAAAGAAAAGTTAAATAAAAATTAAAATTACATTGAAGTTGAGAATATTATTATTGTTTTAAAAAATAATAATTTTTGAAAAAAATAGGTTAAATAACCTTTTTTTTATTTAATCTTTTAAATTTCTTCTCTTTAATTTGAATGATTTCAATTTGATTTTATATATTTTTTTAAAATGAATAAATGATTTTATTTATAGTCATGTTATGGTTATTGTATCATTTGTTATTTTTGTACTGCATATTATTATTTTAACATTATAATTATCAATTATGATAAAATTATATTAATTTTTTTTTAAAAAAATATATCAAATTATCAACACGGAAAGTGAAACAAACATAATAATATATAGATAAGAAAAACTATTAAATCGAACAAAATAATAGAGACAGCATGTGAAACAAAGTGGTAGGTATAATTTACTTTGCAATTAATGGAACTTTGAATTTTATAAAATAATTCTAATTTGCTATATAAAGTTTACAGCAACAAAAAGTAAAAAAATAATAATAAATAAAATAAAATCTTTATTAATAAAATTTTATACATTTGTGGCTCGTTCTTGCCTAAAGAAGAAAAAAAAACATATAATTGTCATTATAATTTGTTAATTCCAGTTTACAATATGATCTGTTTCAACGAATCAGCTTTTCTTTAATGTTAAAAATATCAAGCAGGACATGTGAGCCTATGTTTTATTTATAAGTTAAATATAAATTCATGATTTACATTTAAACTAAACATTACTTTTAAATAAGTTTTACTTTTTATATCTAAAACTCTAGAACTCTAATTATAATCTCCACTATACTACATTAATTTGTGAAAATGGATGTAATTGCAGTTAAGATGCATAAAATCTATCAATTAAATTAAATTTTAAAATTGATTTAAATCTCTAAGTCTTATTAAGAAAAGTAGTTACAAGAATTAAATTGAATTATGCAATGATTTAAATAAACTTAACTCAAATATATAATTTTTTTAATGAATTAAAACATTTTGTATAATATCTGTTGTTTCAGTTATCTATGATAATCATGTTCGGTATTGACAATCACTCTAGTTGAGACATTGAAAAGTACCATTTATTTCAAGGCTTGAGACATGGTCCCCTCTAACCTTTTTATTAATTTTTTTTAATAACATTTGCTTCGTTAAAGTTTGATTTCCAAATAAATATTAATAATTTTATTAGTTTTTATAATTATGTACATGTGTAAATTTATTTTTTGTAAAAATTTAGTCACACATTTAGTTTTTTATTTCAAATTTAATAGTTTTAATTTACCATTAGTCTATTGATTTTGTGTGTGTGTGTATATATATATATAGATTGTAGAAAGTAGGAAATGTTAACGTAACTATAAGTGATTAAAAAAAATTAGCTTAAATATTAATATTAATGTTTTAAAAAGTAGGTTATTATTTATATGATATATTGTGTTGGATCGAATTCTTTTAAATTGAAAATTTAAAAGATAAAAAAAGTGATATTAAAATGTTGTAAGGATTGAAATTGTAGTTTTCCTTTTTCAGTGGATTGGGATCAGAACTGGTTTGTCACTGCCATCGGGCTGGGAATTATTTTGGCAGATATTAGTTTACTTTGTCATAGAAGATTATTTGGGCTATTGGGTTCACAGGATGCTCCATTATAAATGGGCCTATCAGAAGATCCACAAGGTTCATCATGAATATTCGGCACCAATTGGGCTATCAGCACCTTATGCCCATTGGGCTGAGATAATCATATTGGGTATCCCCGCATTTATTGGCCCAGTACTATTACCAGGCCACATAACAACCTATTGGTTATGGTTCATTTTGCGCCAGATAGAAGCCATTGAGACTCATAGCGGGTAATTATTTTTTCAGTAGATTTCTTTTTACACCCTTTTAATTTCTTCCTGCACCTCATAAATATTAAAATTTCTGCTTTGTCCTTATCATTGTCCAATTTGGAACAAGCTTTTGAATTCAATAGTCACTTTCAAACTATCCCATGTGATCTTTTCTTTTTGGAAATAACTTTTAAATTATATGATTTTTAGAATTACTATTTCCATTTATACAGTCTAAAATTTCAAGAAAGAACAACTCAGACAAGAAGAGTGTAAATAAGAAATCCAGTTACTGATTTTTATGGTTAATTTTTTTTATTACATACTCTTTTTCATGCAATTACAAATATAACCTTCATTAAATTCTTTTAATAATGTTTAAAATACATAAACTAATTATTTTAAAATGTTATTTATCTTATGATATGGTTAAGGTATGATTTTCCTTGGAGTTGCACAAAGTTTATACCATTTTATGGAGGAGCAGCATTCCATGACTACCATCACTATGTTGGTGAAAAAACTCAAAGCAACTTTGCCTCAGTATTTACCTATTGTGACTACATTTATGGAACTCATAAGGTAACCTTCATCTTTCTAAATAATTGCTTTAAGCATTAGTTAATGTTTTTATTCTATTTATATATATATATATATATATAACATTTGAAAATTTCAATATTTCAGTAAAAGATAACTCATCATTGTACTAATGGGGTTCCTACACCTTATTTTTGCAGGGCTACCAATACATAAAACAGAAGGGAAGGGAAAATTCTACTTACACCAAAAAGTACAAGATGAAGTAGCTGTGTTATGCTTTCAGCTTTAAAATTGGCTCTATGGTCAAATAAATAAAGAAATAAAGTTTGATAAATAACTTAATTGTTCTCTAAAAAAACTTAACTATCTACGTGTTGTGTTCAAATTTATTGATTAATTATATTTTTATTTCAACGTTATGATCTAATTATATTTATATTTAACACAATAGAAACTTACATTGTGTGGTTCATATTTTCTATTTTCTACATTTATGCTAAAAGGTTTTTATACACATATGTTGTTTATAAACTAATAGGAACACCGAATTACACAATATTTTAAATATTGATTGATATAAATGATAGTGATGTGTGTCCTTTAAGTAGATTAATAATTTATTTATTTCCAGTAAGAAAATTATTAACTTATTTACTATTAGGTTTTCAACCTCTCTAGATATTTTAGTTTAATCCAATAAAAGGGAGTTAATTTACTTATGACAGTATATTAATTGCTTTTTTTTCCTTTTAAATTATTCGAGCTGTAACAACTTAAAAGGTTAAAAAA
>NW_025909519.1:32057-48431 GCF_018835915.1 Vigna umbellata
TAATTTCTTCCTGCACCTCATAAATATTAAAATTTCTGCTTTGTCCTTATCATTGTCCAATTTGGAACAAGCTTTTGAATTCAATAGTCACTTTCAAACTATCCCATGTGATCTTTTCTTTTTGGAAATAACTTTTAAATTATATGATTTTTAGAATTACTATTTCCATTTATACAGTCTAAAATTTCAAGAAAGAACAACTCAGACAAGAAGAGTGTAAATAAGAAATCCAGTTACTGATTTTTATGGTTAATTTTTTTTATTACATACTCTTTTTCATGCAATTACAAATATAACCTTCATTAAATTCTTTTAATAATGTTTAAAATACATAAACTAATTATTTTAAAATGTTATTTATCTTATGATATGGTTAAGGTATGATTTTCCTTGGAGTTGCACAAAGTTTATACCATTTTATGGAGGAGCAGCATTCCATGACTACCATCACTATGTTGGTGAAAAAACTCAAAGCAACTTTGCCTCAGTATTTACCTATTGTGACTACATTTATGGAACTCATAAGGTAACCTTCATCTTTCTAAATAATTGCTTTAAGCATTAGTTAATGTTTTTATTCTATTTATATATATATATATATATATAACATTTGAAAATTTCAATATTTCAGTAAAAGATAACTCATCATTGTACTAATGGGGTTCCTACACCTTATTTTTGCAGGGCTACCAATACATAAAACAGAAGGGAAGGGAAAATTCTACTTACACCAAAAAGTACAAGATGAAGTAGCTGTGTTATGCTTTCAGCTTTAAAATTGGCTCTATGGTCAAATAAATAAAGAAATAAAGTTTGATAAATAACTTAATTGTTCTCTAAAAAAACTTAACTATCTACGTGTTGTGTTCAAATTTATTGATTAATTATATTTTTATTTCAACGTTATGATCTAATTATATTTATATTTAACACAATAGAAACTTACATTGTGTGGTTCATATTTTCTATTTTCTACATTTATGCTAAAAGGTTTTTATACACATATGTTGTTTATAAACTAATAGGAACACCGAATTACACAATATTTTAAATATTGATTGATATAAATGATAGTGATGTGTGTCCTTTAAGTAGATTAATAATTTATTTATTTCCAGTAAGAAAATTATTAACTTATTTACTATTAGGTTTTCAACCTCTCTAGATATTTTAGTTTAATCCAATAAAAGGGAGTTAATTTACTTATGACAGTATATTAATTGCTTTTTTTTCCTTTTAAATTATTCGAGCTGTAACAACTTAAAAGGTTAAAAAATTTAATAAACCTTATTAACTCGCATTCCAAAAAAAAAGTATGTGGTGTTGAATTTTTAGATTTGTTAGTACTTGGGTCTGAAATGTTTTTTGCAATTCAAAATTATAATTTTTGTCTTTCATATTATGACGGTTACATATTATAGTTTTATAGATTTATAGTGGTATTGAATTTATGCTACTTAGGTGTATAATTTGACTCTGACTTAATATGCATAAACATGTTTTAAGAAGATATCTTTTTTTACTTGCAATGCAACAAAATTAGTGACGACTCACAAATATGTTTTCAATTCAAATTCTAAAATAATTTTTATTTAGGTGTACAATGTATAATTTTTATACCATTTTAGCTCCATAATTTTTGAGTCTGTACTTTTTTTATTATCCTTAATTCTTTGTTTTCAGTTTCTAGGTTGCAACTTCGGTTGTACCTTCGTACTTACTTTTAACCTAAACAAGAGTTTAATAGTTCGGTTGTGGACTTGTAGCACAAAAATGCATGAAAATGATTTCTTTTGATGACATAAACTGTAGTCACCAGCAACACGTCCATTATGTTCTCTCCCACAGCACTAAAACACTATTCTCGCATCACTTCATGATTCATGTCAACCTCACTAGCACAACCAAAACCAAACCCAACAACATTATCTATGTGTCTATAAATTATTTATCACAAAAATTCGGAAATGTACAAGTCTAAAGCAGCAACTAAAGGGACTTTGTATCATTTAAGCTCATCATAGTTTCTCATTCATCTTTCAAAAGAGACCATGCAGCTGTAATCAAGTTGTGAAGAGAAACTTTTGAAGCATCTGTCTTTAATGGAAATTAGTTGTCAGTGCGAGCATAGGAATGCTAATGATGGCAATTGGTGCACTAGCTCAGTGGTTTAGGATGAAGGTATAGACGGAGATGCCCACAACTTTACTTTCTTGTCAGCACTGGCTGTGGCCAAAACCAAGACTTTATTATTTCCTGCAAAAATTTGTGTGGAAATTTGTTAAGAACACGGTAAATTATGTGAAGGACCAAAAGGAATGAAGTCAGATTAGCGTCATTACCCATTGGAATAGCTTTAGGAGACCAGGAAACGCAAGAAATGTCACCTTCAAATGAAAACAATAATCAAGGACAGGAAGATCACAAATAGAAAATTACTTTATATGTTGCAAGGGAACAACTAAAAGAGTTGATGATTGGACATACTGTCATGGGCTTTCTCAGCTGTATCCAAAACCTTTCCAGTATCAACAGATAACCACTGCAATGTGGAACCATGGGTAGCAGCCAAAATTTTTCCATCCGGGGAAATACTAAGGCGGTCATAGTGCAAAGTAGCACCAGAAGAATCGCGAAGAGGAATAGGGAACACCTTCAGTGTCTTAGGATCCTCATCAAAGTGATATCGAACTTCAGAATACAAGGAAAATAAGGTGAGATGAATTGAATTAATTAACAACCTAGTCCTTAAGACAGCACATATGAACATTTGGATAAGAACCCTACTTGCCCAAACCCCATGGAGGAAATAATACCATTGACTGATCAAATAACAAACCCATTTATCAGGTCAAATAAATTAACACGCACAAAAGAAAACATGTCCGTTTTCAGCCATAGAATCTCATCAAAGTGCTGTTTTGAATTCTTTACTAATAGCATGAGGCATGACCAAATATTCTTGTCTACAATCTTTAAAAGTATTTGCAACTGCAGTCGACATCAAGAGTTTGCTAGAAAAATAAAACCAATTATATAAGTAAAAAAAATAATCATCTTTCAGAATGTGCTCACCATTGATATTCCATATTCTCATTGTACCATCCTTGGATGCAGTGATTATTTGCTCAGAATTCGGTGTAAAGCATAACCAAGTCACAGCACTCTGACACACAAGTAATAAACATATAATCATAATAGTCAATATTTAAATGCAGGCATGCCTTCATGAAAATTGTTCATGCATATCATGCTCATGAAATTTCCATTGACCCAAGATATTCTAATATAATACATGAAATATAAGACTACTGCATAAAAAGTATATGAAAATTAATCTACAGTGTACCTTTTATATAAACAGAGTAGCAATGCATTATAGAAGGAAAAAAATCATCTTTGAATTTTTTGGCTTAAAAGTCTATATAAGTATAAATGGGAGATTAAATTAAATTTTAAGTCACCCCAAATAATAATGCTAACCTTATGCCCCTTGAGCTGCATAACATTTAAAACTTCCTTGGCAGATCCATCCTTCGCATAAACAATCTCCCAGACCTGCCAAACATTGTAAACAAGAAAAAATGGAGAATACATAAAGATATGTTTTAAAACAGAAGCAATAACATTCTAATAAACGTTGCCAATCAAAAAATATAATACAAAGCATAGTAATGAATAATGGTGTATTGCGAAGTTCCCTGAGGTCATCTAACAAATTGTTAGACAACTGTATTCTATTCATGTCAAAGACAAATTACAAGTGATTGCAATATTATATTTAATTTGATTTATTCTGGCTTTCACAATTTGTATGGTGCAGTTTCAAGTGATATATACTTGCTGCTATCTTGGTTCTTGAATAGGCAAAGTTATTGACAGATTATAAACAAAAAAGACTTGATTAGTAATTTGATCCCTATATTTAAAATATGATTCACTTTGATTTATATATTTTTCTTTTTGACTCAATTGAGTCTCAATATGTTTTAAATAGAGTTAATTTGGTCCTTTCCATTAAATTAGTATTAACCCCGTTTTGAAAGTGTCACATCCCCCGTTTTATCTCCTTTTTGCTTTAAGTAAAATATTCTTCACAATCCCTGCTTTTACATTTGTTTTTCTACCTAAATAGATGAAACAGACTAATTAATTTAGTTTCTAAAGTCAAGTTTTTTCCACAAATTCATTTGTCTACACTGGTCTTACAACATTAGAAATCATTTGGCTAAAACTGTTCATTGACCATTGACAAAATTAAAATAAAAGCTGTTGTGTATACATATATATGGAGAGAGAGAACAGTGAAAAAGGAAGGTGATTGGATATACAAACTTCACATGCTTAAACTTCAACCCTAGCTAGTTAAAAATAAAGCTTAAAGGATACGTCTTACTGCATAGTACTAGTTGCCCCTCTATGGGTGCACACATAATAAATAAGTAATTCAAAAAAAAAAAAAAATAGATGCGCGCATTAAACCTCACCTTCACATCTGCAGTAAATGCTGCTGCAGCAATAAAACGACCATTGGGTGATATAGCAGCCATGTTATTTTTCAATTGATTTGTATCCACATGACCAACACTCTTCCCGGTTTTTCCATGCCAAACAATGATATCAGTCCCTGAATTAGAAATCAAATTTAGGATAGCTTAGAGAAAGCCAACATCAAGTATTAAATTTCAGCAAAAAGACAGACAATAATTTCATTAGCAACTTGAATTAAAAGTACAATACAGTGCCTTTGATTTATAAGCAGCATAAATCTCACACCACATCCAAATTTTAGTTAACAATTCAATTTTTCTTACTCAGAAGTTCCAAGGTTATATGTCAGACGGTATAGGTAGCTTAGATGTTTGCTGTATTTAGTGGTGAAATAAATATGATCTACTTAAATCATTTTATGGACCCTTCCCCATATATGGGTTTATTTTCTTGCAAGCTACTTCTGATTAAAATTGAATTCCCTTCATAATCGCAGCATACTATTAGGTGAGAAGACCCTGAATATATAAATAAATTATGACAGACAGACAGAACATTTTCTTAGATTCCAATGGGAAATGGTGTTGGAAAGATACCTTCTGAACAAGAGGCAATAATTGTACTTCCATCACCACTTCCATAAGTTGCTGAGGCTCCAAACATGGTCAATATTGACTTTTTATCATGAACCTTGTGATGCTCCCACTTAATTTCTGGTAGAGGAAGTTTTGTTTGTTTATTTTCTGAAGATACAGGCTTCCCTTCTCCATACATATATAATGAAGAACCAGAAAGAGTATAAGATGACACAACAATGGAGGACGCATCATCAGAAAACACAACTGCTGTTGGATGACCACCAGCAGGTAAATTAATCCTTAGAAACCTGCAAAAGAGTAGAGACAATAAAATTTATGCATATGAGATATGATTGACATTTATTTTATATGATGTCCCAAGAGGCTTATAAAATTCACATACTTGAAACTTTTACTTGAAGCATCATCCAACTTAAACACTCTCACAACTCCATCAGCGCAAGCTGTTTGCACAGACAATATAAAGTAGGAATGTAAGAAAAAAATTCCACATAATGCTTAATTGCTTGAAGAGGTGAAAATAAATAAAGAACAGAACCATAAGAACATGAAGGAATCTTAGGTCAAAGAAATCTATAAAGGAAATTAGAAAATCAACAATGATGGTTGAAAAGTAAGAGTCAATACAAGTGATCACTTTGAGACAGTAAGGAACATTAATAAGGAGGCTGCAAATGCTGAGCACTACTTTTGCAGTTCCTCCTTTGTCATTGACTAGAGTGGTTTGTCTTTAAAAAAAGTAAAATTTAAGCCTAAGTCAACTTTACAAAATCGATTTGGTAAGGTGACATTTTCATCTGTTTATATACTATAATTTGGTTTTATCTCTAATCAATATAGGTTCTTCAACAGTTTGTCCACAACTTCAATGATATACCATTGTCTCTTAAACATGTTATGGCCTATGGGGAAAAAATATTTTTATGGCAGCTCAGGTCATGGTATTTTAAGTACATATAGTTTCTTTTTGTGCAGAAAGACTGCTTGAGTCAGCAGTGTTTTACAGCTATTTTGGTCCTTTGGTTTTGGTTTCGTTATTTTGACAGGTAATATATTGTCCACCTAGTATTATTTTCACTTATCTACCTGATGAAGTTTCTTGATTAACAAAGTATTCAGAATAATGAACATATCAACAATGAAGTCAAGATGGGTTTTTATTTTTAGTAGAAAATAAGTATAACTAGAAATTTTTAATTAAAGACACACATAGGTTCGTAGAAATGGAAATATTTGTACATAGATCCATACTTCCATGCAAGCACCAAATTTAGTATCCATCCTCATATCCTATGCATACCTGTATACCCCTGGCTGAAAACATACTTGATTTTGGCTAAATGATATATGTTTGCACTTTTAACATATCTTCTTTTGACAAACTAATAAAGTAAAAAACTATACTACCAATATTAATATGAAAAACTTCACAAAACCACTAGCATTAATAAAAAATGCAACATCTAACTCATATTCACTGCCACTAGGTTCCAAACCCAATTGTCACCCCATGCTTCTCGCCCACATTGTAGGATTCTTTGAGTGGACATACTGGGAATAGTTGGTTCAGAACCTGGGAGTTGTAGATCCGATGATTCCCAAGCCATGATCCAACCCATACACAAGAGACTTGACACCACCTCTAATCCAAAACCTTAAAAGAATGAATTTATGGGTCTTTCTTCTCATTCTTCTCATATATTGCTCACCCCACTCATCTCCACCCAATGTGGAACTCCCAACTCCACACTTGAATTCCTCACAATCTCACCCATGAATGTGAGTCTCCATACATTACAAATTCCCTCTCTATCATGAAAGTGTTCTACCCATGAGTCCTCTACTCAATAACACTTCCCACATATGACGCAAATTGTTGGGTTTCTCGACTAGACATATTGAGGAGAGTCGACACAAAACTTGAGAGTTATTGATCCAATGAGTCCCTCCGGAGCCATGAGTGAACCCATAACCAAGAGACTTGACACCACCTCTAACTCAATACCTTAAAACAATGAATTTATAGATCTTTCTCCTTATATATTCCTCACCTCACTCATCTCCAATCAACGTGACTCCTGACCTCACCAGAATTCCTCACACACTTCATAATAGTCTTAAAAATTGAGTTTTTCCTCTTAGAAGTGTTTATAGAGAAATCTAAATAGGCCCTCACTCGACCCACAAAATTGAATTATACGGTAAAAGTTATTATCCACTTATATACTATATTGTGAAACTATCTCTAGTCAATTATTCAATTATCTTTGGTCAATCAACACATAATGCAAAGAAAAATAAGTGAACTAAGAAAAACAGAACTTACAACTGAGGAAAATAAGAGGCACAAGAGAAGTGAACTAAGCATGGCAATGAAAATTGACGAATTCATCTTTAAAAGGAACCGTATTACACCTGTTGCCAAATTGCGTCCATCGTGGGAGAAGCATATCCCTGTTACCGCATCACCATGGCCCTTCAAGGTATTCAAATCCAACGGATGGTGTCGCTTGTTTTGATCCTAAACCCATAAGAGAAACCACATTTTCTAAACCAAAGCAAACAAAACACGGAAATGAGAAGAAGTTCAGGATTGGAAGCCACCTTGTCGGAGGAATGGGGTTTGGAGAGAGGCTTCTTGGGAAGAGGTTTGGAGGTAGGGTTGGGATTGGGATCGAGATTGGGTTTGGCGATGGATCGAACTTCGGATTGGCGCTTGCGGATGTAGGAGTTGAAGAAGAGAAAGGCAATGATTGCACCCAACACGAGCGAAAGCGCTACGATGGGTAACGCTGGATCCATTTCAGAAAGAAGAAGAAGAATAACAAGAACAAGGACTAGAACAAGGGTTTGATTTTGTCAAGGTAATGCTTAGTGTGTGCGAATGTTGTTGCTGTAGCAGTTGCACGCGTCGATTCTTAATCAAACCGTGGATTTGCGCGTCGTGCGCAGAGATATGCAGTTGCAATTTGCATACATTTTTTTTTAATGATTATATAAAAGTTAAAATATTAAGATTTATACAACATTTTATGTTTTGTAATTTTATTTAAAATAGATTTATACATTAGAAATAAAAACTTTCGTAGTAAATGAAAAGTAAAAGAAAGTTTCGAACAAATAAAATAAACTAATATTTTGTTCCTTCAATTTTTTTTTTTAGGATTTTCAAATTTTTAATAAATTATTAATTCTAATTTCATTTTCGTATTTTATGTATTAGTATTTAGTCCTTATTGATCTTATATTTCGAAAATATGATCAAAATTATGATCCTCATGGTTACTTGATATTACAAAAGTATAAATGTTTCAGAGGTTGTGTGAACGTGTAAAAGTTTGATGATAATTAAGAAAATAAACAATTTTTAATAGTTTGGAGGAGATTTTTCTATTATATATAATCGTCTTTTTCCTTGTTTTAAAGAATGGTATTCTTTTTATAAAACTATGGAGGGATGTCATTTGTTGCATGCAAGTGAAAAGTGTATATTTGAAAACATACAAGTTAACTTTTACAAAATTAAAAGAATCCTAAAAAATACCATTGGTAAAAAAACAATACTTTGTGATAATAGTTATAATCTTCTAAAATCCAAGTCAAAAGTAGTTGAGGTTTTTAAGATTTGGAAAGTTGAGATAGAAAACGAATTAAGATTGAAAGTAAAAAAAACATAGAAATAACAATAATAATAAATATAAAGATAATAAATTTAAGAAATTTTGTTATAAACACAATATCATAACGAAGAGAACTATGTCAAGTAGGTCTCCACACAAGTTGAGTGTAAGAAATGAATTTTAACTTAAACAGTTACGAGTTTGTGTTTGTAATTAGACTTATCAAAGTAATTGTGTAGAAGTAGCTAACATAACAACTTAATTAATCAAAGTCATTAATATAATAACATTGAACTACAAAATACCATAAGAGGTATGGAGTAAAGAAAAGGTAAATTTTGTACATTTTATAGTTTTCATTATGTAGTATGAGTACATTAGTGATTAAAGAAGAAAAAAAACTTTGATCATTAATGAAAATAAAAATTACACTTTTATTGGTTCTGTGAGGATGAGTTTGGATATTATTTATGAAATAATAAAAATAAAAAGACTATTCATAATAGATATATGATCTTGATTGAAATAGTAACCAAAACCAACAAAGATGTTTCTTTTGAATAAGTTGAAAATATATTTTATTTTTGCTTGGCATTTTTAGCTTTTAGGTAAGAAAACTAGTTACATTATCTATGAATCTCAATTTAAAACTTAAGTGAATCTATCAAGGATCTCTCTATATATAAAAAACTAATTAAAAAAATNAGTACATATAGTTTCTTTTTGTGCAGAAAGACTGCTTGAGTCAGCAGTGTTTTACAGCTATTTTGGTCCTTTGGTTTTGGTTTCGGTTTCGTTATTTTGACAGGTAATATATTGTCCACCTAGTATTATTTTCACTTATCTACCTGATGAAGTTTCTTGATTAACAAAGTATTCAGAATAATGAACATATCAACAATGAAGTCAAGATGGGTTTTCATTTTTAGTAGAAAATAAGTATAACTAGAAATTTTTAATTAAAGACACACATAGGTTCGTAGAAATGGAAATATTTGTACATAGATCCATACTTCCATGCAAGCACCAAATTTAGTATCCATCCTCATATCCTATGCATACCTGTATACCCCTGGCTGAAAACATACTTGATTTTGGCTAAATGAAATATGTTTGCACTTTTAACATATCTTCTTTTGACAAACTAATAAAGTAAAAAACTATACTACCAATATTAATATGAAAAACTTCACAAAACCACTAGCATTAATAAAAAATGCAACATCTAACTCATATTCACTGCCACTAGGTTCCAAACCCAATTGTCACCCCATGCTTCTCGCCCACATTGTAGGATTCTTTGAGTGGACATACTGGGAATAGTTGGTTCAGAACCTGGGAGTTGTAGATCCGATGATTCCCAAGCCATGATCCAACCCATACACAAGAGACTTGACACCACCTCTAATCCAAAACCTTAAAAGAATGAATTTATGGGTCTTTCTTCTCATTCTTCTCATATATTGCTCACCCCACTCATCTCCACCCAATGTGGAACTCCCAACTCCACACTTGAATTCCTCACAATCTCACCCATGAATGTGAGTCTCCATACATTACAAATTCCCTCTCTATCATGAAAGTGTTCTACCCATGAGTCCTCTACTCAATAACACTTCCCACATATGACGCAAATTGTTGGGTTTCTCGACTAGACATATTGAGGAGAGTCGACACAAAACTTGAGAGTTATTGATCCAATGAGTCCCTCCGGAGCCATGAGTGAACCCATAACCAAGAGACTTGACACCACCTCTAACTCAATACCTTAAAACAATGAATTTATAGATCTTTCTCCTTATATATTCCTCACCTCACTCATCTCCAATCAACGTGACTCCTGACCTCACCAGAATTCCTCACACACTTCATAATAGTCTTAAAAATTGAGTTTTTCCTCTTAGAAGTGTTTATAGAGAAATCTAAATAGGCCCTCACTCGACCCACAAAATTGAATTATACGGTAAAAGTTATTATCCACTTATATACTATATTGTGAAACTATCTCTAGTCAATTATTCAATTATCTATGGTCAATCAACACATAATGCAAAGAAAAATAAGTGAACTAAGAAAAACAGAACTTACAACTGAGGAAAATAAGAGGCACAAGAGAAGTGAACTAAGCATGGCAATGAAAATTGACGAATTCATCTTTAAAAGGAACCGTATTACACCTGTTGCCAAATTGCGTCCATCGTGGGAGAAGCATATCCCTGTTACCGCATCACCATGGCCCTTCAAGGTATTCAAATCCAACGGATGGTGTCGCTTGTTTTGATCCTAAACCCATAAGAGAAACCACATTTTCTAAACCAAAGCAAACAAAACACGGAAATGAGAAGAAGTTCAGGATTGGAAGCCACCTTGTCGGAGGAATGGGGTTTGGAGAGAGGCTTCTTGGGAAGAGGTTTGGAGGTAGGGTTGGGATTGGGATCGAGATTGGGTTTGGCGATGGATCGAACTTCGGATTGGCGCTTGCGGATGTAGGAGTTGAAGAAGAGAAAGGCAATGATTGCACCCAACACGAGCGAAAGCGCTACGATGGGTAACGCTGGATCCATTTCAGAAAGAAGAAGAAGAATAACAAGAACAAGGACTAGAACAAGGGTTTGATTTTGTCAAGGTAATGCTTAGTGTGTGCGAATGTTGTTGCTGTAGCAGTTGCACGCGTCGATTCTTAATCAAACCGTGGATTTGCGCGTCGTGCGCAGAGATATGCAGTTGCAATTTGCATACATTTTTTTTTAATGATTATATAAAAGTTAAAATATTAAGATTTATACAACATTTTATGTTTTGTAATTTGATTTAAAATAGATTTATACATTAGAAATAAAAACTTTCGTAGTAAATGAAAAGTAAAAGAAAGTTTCGAACAAATAAAATAAACTAATATTTTGTTCCTTCAATTTCTTTTTTTAGGATTTTCAAATTTTTAATAAATTATTAATTCTAATTTCATTTTCGTATTTTATGTATTAGTATTTAGTCCTTATTGATCTTATATTTCGAAAATATGATCAAAATTATGATCCTCATGGTTACTTGATATTACAAAAGTATAAATGTTTCAGAGGTTGTGTGAACGTGTAAAAGTTTGATGATAATTAAGAAAATAAACAATTTTTAATAGTTTGGAGGAGATTTTTCTATTATATATAATCGTCTTTTTCCTTGTTTTAAAGAATGGTATTCTTTTTATAAAACTATGGAGGGATGTCATTTGTTGCATGCAAGTGAAAAGTGTATATTTGAAAACATACAAGTTAACTTTTACAAAATTAAAAGAATCCTAAAAAATACCATTGGTAAAAAAACAATACTTTGTGATAATAGTTATAATCTTCTAAAATCCAAGTCAAAAGTAGTTGAGGTTTTTAAGATTTGGAAAGTTGAGATAGAAAACGAATTAAGATTGAAAGTAAAAAAAACATAGAAATAACAATAATAATAAATATAAAGATAATAAATTTAAGAAATTTTGTTATAAACACAATATCATAACGAAGAGAACTATGTCAAGTAGGTCTCCACACAAGTTGAGTGTAAGAAATGAATTTTAACTTAAACAGTTACGAGTTTGTGTTTGTAATTAGACTTATCAAAGTAATTGTGTAGAAGTAGCTAACATAACAACTTAATTAATCAAAGTCATTAATATAATAACATTGAACTACAAAATACCATAAGAGGTATGGAGTAAAGAAAAGGTAAATTTTGTACATTTTATAGTTTTCATTATGTAGTATGAGTACATTAGTGATTAAAGAAGAAAAAAAACTTTGATCATTAATGAAAATAAAAATTACACTTTTATTGGTTCTGTGAGGATGAGTTTGGATATTATTTATGAAATAATAAAAATAAAAAGACTATTCATAATAGATATATGATCTTGATTGAAATAGTAACCAAAACCAACAAAGATGTGTCTTTTGAATAAGTTGAAAATATATTTTATTTTTGCTTGGCATTTTTAGCTTTTAGGTAAGAAAACTAGTTACATTATCTATGAATCTCAATTTAAAACTTAAGTGAATCTATCAAGGATCTCTCTATATATAAAAAACTAATTAAAAAAAATTATGTATTTAACCATCTCCAAATCAAACCTCTTTTGTAAATTATACACTTAATGATTTAATAGCATTTTTTTTGTCTTTGTATTTATAACAGTGATTCAAAATTTTCTATTTTTTTTAAAGATTCAATATAAACATTTTCATTAACGTTCTTTGGACAATGATGATCTGATATATCTTAATATAATTATCCACTCTTTAAACGTTTATTCTCCAATTCCAAAAACAAATTGGAAGGAATAACATTAATATTAGTCTAACATAAAGGATCATATAAAGGATCACAAATGAATTTTGTTTAAAAAGTATAAGGACCATGTTCAGTAAAAAAAATTTAAACCAAAACTACTATTACGCCTACATTTACTTAAATTATTTTATATTTTTTTCATTAACAAACTTCCGACCAAACAACTATAGGCTTTTTACCACATCTTAAGCTTTTATCAAATAAAATATCAAATTAGCAATTCTAATACATGTCATGCTTGAGAAACCAACACCAAGGTAAATTTAATAATAATATAGTATTCCTATTATGTTGCAAACTTAAAACATAAAAGTATATTGCAAAATATCTAATTTAGTAAAGTTCCAAAATATATTTTAGTTTCACTATATTTGTACCTAAATTTAAAAATTATTTTCGAAGTATTCAAGTATGTTATTCTCACAAGTCAAACCAAAAGCACTTAGTACATTGCTAATTGAAATCTCCACTATATAAGAATCTAAATTCAATCTACTATTGAACCAATGATATAACTATATACTAAACAAAATATACCTACCTATTTATCCACATGTATTCAAAATTTGTTCTCAAGCAAGACATTTTAAATTTCACCATTATGATAATTACAAACTTAACCAGAGCACAATTATAAAGCTTATTCTTACAATTTAATAACAATATCTATGCTCTTATGTATTTTACTTTTTACAGAAGTTTTAGTCATTTAATTTCTTCAAAATCCAAGGTATATCTATAAGTTCATGATTCATGAGACAAGCACAATACATTATATCTTCCTATTTCTTCCTTAGATAGTATGGAGTCTAACCAAAGTGCAAAACTAAGAAGATCATTATATAATCTGAAGTTATGTAATATATAATCAGTGGAGTATGTGTACTAAAAACTTAATACTTATATTACAAGAGTCTGCCAGAGAAAATAACGACTGTTGTTTTTTCACTTTATCAAAACCTCAAGGTTCGGTTAGTGAAAGTCAAGACACGGATTTGCTCCAACATTCCATTTTCTTTGTTAAAACAGTTTTGATCAACTGAGACTTTTCCTGTAATCATGGGCTTTGAACTGGTTCGCATACTTTATAAATAAAGTGTTGTGTTTCTCCAAAATACTCTTTTTTTCTTTCTTATAAAATCTTGGGTTTACTATTTATTCTTTTTAGAGTTCTTTCCTAATTTTGATATTCTCATAAAATTCTTAAAAAGTTCTTATTATATTATATTACGAGAGTTTGTACAACATACTGTGGATAATTTTTAAAAAATAATAAATCTATACATCTCAGGAAATTTTATTCATAATTATTGTCCGCTAATTATAATAGTATGGATCATGTAGAATAAAAACACAATATGCATCAAAACATATTGTTTAATGATTTTGATAACAGAGTGATAACTCCAATTCATTGTTATTGAATAATCCAAATACACGAGTGTTTCCGTTGGATTTGGTGGGACCCTGCTAAAACACTCCTGATTGTATTGAAAAGTGGGTGGATGTTAAAGACCGGACGAACGAACACTGTTCAAAGCGCTTCAGGATGAAGACCGGAGGAGCTTTGTTCCAAGCGGGCGACCGTTAAGATCTGAACGAACGTTGAGGTGGACGGATGTAACTCGCTCTCCCTCCTTCTCCAAGCCGGATGGGGGCATACCTGTTAAAGGTGCTCCGACGATCAAGTCAGTAAAGTGACCGAATGGTTATAATAAGTGATGTAAGTAGTGCATAATGTGCAGTCTGCCCAGAAATCATACTGGAGACTCTTATTTATACTAGTTGTAATGGGCTTTTACCTTTTGTCGGCCTAATGACAACCCAATCACATCTTAATCTTCATTAGGGGCTTTAATGATTCGTTTATCATTTGCAGTCTGATCATGGGCGGTTGGCCAGAATGATTGGCCTGATGGTTGGCTCGGCCGGTCGGCTCGGAAGGAGACCGTGCGGTACCCAGGTACCGTACGGTACATCAGCTCCCCAAGCCCGAGCATGATGTTAATGATGCAAACGAGTTTTTGTGCATGGCCTTCCTGAAAGGACGGGTTCTTTGTTTCGCTTTCGTTTTTGAGTCCTTTTTGCTTGTTGAGTGGATGGAAAACAAAAACAAGCCAGAGGCCAAGGTTAGGCCAAGAAATGGTCAAGAAGTTGAGGCCGAGGAGGCCAACTTGGGGTCGAGAGGCCGAACGATTGAGGCCTTTGGAGGCTGAGAAGTTGAGGCCTTTGGAGGCCGACTGGCCGAACGATTGAGGCCTTTGGAGGCCGAGGAGTTAAGGCCTTTGAAGGCCGAGGAGTTGAAGTCGAGAAGGCCAATTTAAGGCCGAGGGGGCCGAACGATTGAGGCCTTTAGAGGCCGAGTAGTTGACGCCAAAAAATGGCCGAACGGTTGAGGCCACGAAGGCCGAGACTTTGAGGCCTTTGGAGGCCAAGTTAAGGCCTTTAGTTGTCAAACGGGTGAGGCCATATGAAGGCCAAGTTGAGGCCAAGCCGTGGCTGAACGGTCAAGACCTGTGAAGGCCGAGGCCGAGGAGTTGAGGTCGAGAAGGCCAATTTGAGGCCGACGGGGCCAAACGATTGAGGCCTTTGGAGGCCAAGTTGTTGAGGCCTTTGGAGGCCAAGTTAAGGCCTTTAACGGCCGAACGGGTGAGGCCATTCGAAGGCCAAGTCGTGGCCGAACGATCGAGACATATGAAGGCCGAGGCCGAGGAGTTGAGGCTGAGAGGGCCGAACGATTGAGGCCTTTGGAGGCCAAGTTGTTGAGGCCTTTGGAGGACAAGTTGTTGAGGCCGAGAAGGCCACGTTGAGGCCAAGAAATGGTCGAGCGGTTGGGGCCATTGGAGGCCGAGAGGTTGAGGCCAAGCTGACAGGGCACCCCTTTCATCAACTTGGTCTTTGTCTAGAGTCGGACATCAGTGCTTCAGCAAAGAACTTGCCGTTCACTACCCGGATAAGCTGACAGTGGTTCATTAAAGAACTCGTCGTTCATCAACTTGGTCTTTGTCTGGAGTCAGGCAACAGTGGTTCAGCACAGAACTCGTCGTTCACTGCCCGGCCAAGCTGACAGTGGTTCATTAAAGAACTCGTCGTTCATCAACTTGGTCTTTGTCTGGAGTCGGGCAGTAGTGGTTTAGGAAAGAACTCGTCGTTCACTGCCCTGGTTGTTGTGGCCAAATTGACGAGGCTAGATGGCGGAGGCTGGATGGCGGATGTACTTGGGGCCGCACGGCTAAATGATCTGACGTTGATGCCAATTTTCACCGTGTACCTGGAGGCCTGGTTTAAGAAAGTACCTGATTACTACGGCCGAGCAGCTGAGGTCTGTG
>NW_025909522.1:0-13401 GCF_018835915.1 Vigna umbellata
GTTTAGAAAAAATATTGTTAATTTCTTGCTCTTTCTGATTCTTCGAAACGCTAACTATTCCTCATCACCTTTAAACAATTGAGCGATAGAAATCAAGTTCGTGCAACTACCCTTATATTTGTTTCCGTTAGTGGTATTGTCCATTTCCAGAACTTCGAATGTTTGCACATGCAAAATTTATGGTTGCATGTGATTTGTCAATGTTGTAGGTGAATGCCACCTCATGAGGACATGAAATCATAAATTTGAGCCTTATAGGGGTCTTTTTTTTATAGATTAGGGTCTTGTTTGATATTAAAGAAATATGTGGTATGTAATAGTTAGTTTAATGAGTTTCTCTGTAGAAGTAACTTATGGTTGATGATTTTTTAATTTTTCGTTGTGTTTGAAATTATATTGAGAATTTTGGGATTTTGGAGTGTGTTGAATGTGGTTCGGGGTGGCTGCTCCCTCGCTTGCCCCTATCCTCCTTTTGATGCTGTGGTGTTAATTACTTTGTGATTGACTTACTCTTTTGGGTGATGGTTAGAAATGATAATTCACCCTACGGATAAGGAACCTGTTTTAAATGACCTTATACACTTATATTAACTTAGCATGATTGGTGAATGAATTGAAACAAGCGAGATGCTAAGAGTTAATGGTGGTCTTGTTATTATTGTCTTGTGTGTTTTAGTGCTTAACATGGATTGACAAAACTGAATTTAAAGAAAGACATTAAATGATTAAGTTAGTTTTGTTTGAAGTATAATGGTGGGTGAGTTCTATAATTTTTTTCATGGAAAAATATGGTGTTCAAAGTGTATTGAAGAGATTTGGGGGAATACCATCGTGAATCTAACTCACAGACTAGACATATAGGAAGCTTCAAATGAAAAAGGGTCTATATAAAAATGAGGATACTTGGAAAGTTAGTGGAGTAATCCTGTTATAACTTGATTTAGGGCACTAGTCTATTTGTTTGAAACATCAATGACCATTACGAGCAAAATAGATGAAGAATTTCATATCCATTCATATACTAATCTTTCCCGTCCGGAAGACAGATCATTTCACAACATGATTATTCTAAATATTTATAGTATAATTTGTTTCAAATCAATTCTTTTAATTTATTTCTTTATATTTATGTTTGACATTTTAAATTCTTTCCCAACCTATTTTACTTTGTTTTACCTTTTTTTCTCTATTATTTTAAATGCATTAGTTCACTGTGTTTGTGTTGATATATTGTTTTTGTTCTTTATCTATAATGATAGTACATTAATATATATGTGAGCAATGGTAAGCGCTGATGGGCTAATAGCTTAATCATGACTTTGAAGAATAATACATATTAGTTAATTTAAAATTGTTTCTAGGCTTTTGGGATTGAATTAACCTAGACAAAACTGTCTTCTAGAAAACTAGTAATTTATGATTATTGATTTGTAATGATCTTAATTGATCTTGTTGAATTATATATCTTTATAAGACTTATCACGTACTAATTATATGTAGGTAGTGAATTTTAAGGTTGTTATCCCTTCTATTTCATGTTTTTATACATTTTGATATTTTTGAATTAACGGTTAGCATATTAATTTTAAGAGTGTCACATTTCAGTATACCTATAAATATCTTACTATAATAATGATTAAATATTAACAATATTAAAATTCAAGAATAATACAATTGGTTGTTAGGATAAATTGCATATTTATTAAATTTTTAGTTATTCAAAATATTAAAAAAATTAAATGTTAATACTATTATATGGACCAATTTCGGAGATATTAAAAATTTATTTAGCCCTATATTTTATTTATTAAAAATTTACATTATTTTGTTTAAAACTACTTTTAAATACACAAATGAGCTACAATAAATAAGTGAAACGTTTACAAAAAAATTATTTTTCTTTAAATTGAATAACTAATCAATAATTATACATATTTGCAGCAAGGTAAATACCCTTAAATCAAAAGTGCTTTAAAATACATAGTTAAAAAAACATGAATAATTACAAGATTTTTTAACAGAATAATTAGTTAAAAAAAATTAGGGAAGACTGAACTAAAATGTAAGTTCCCGTACTTTTCATTCTTTTAGTAATGTGAACCATATATGAATGTTATATTTTTTATTTATCACTAATAAAAAGGTGCATCATTGTTGTTTGATAACTCTGACACATATCTCTTAACATATCTGATAGTATTTCTTATATGCTTTGATACATGCGTTTGTCGTTATATGTTATTAATTATACTGCCAAACATTTATGCCTCTTAGTAGTTCTATATGTTGGACATTACTCACACGTTATCAGAGTAAATAATCTTACTTAATTAAGCAAAATTTTTTTCATTAAAAATTAACAGGAATCTATGTTTATATCTGCTAAACAATAGTTCTCATTTTTATAAGACTGTTAGTTTTAAACATTAATATCTCTATATCTATATATATATCTATTATATATTTTTAAAATTAACATTAGTTGGTCATATAAGAAAATACAAAATGGTTTAACCTCATAATGGCGTTAATACTAATAAGGTTCAAGGTTAATTTGATGTTTTAATCAACCACACTTCAACTTTTTATAAACTAAACTTATTTGTTCTATAAGAAATACAAGATTATTCGTGTAAAATTGAAATTTAATATACAACACGTCAGTTTTATCTTATGTCCTTTATTAATGACATCCAAATTTTGATAAACACCAATCAATGGTATACTCCACTAATATATAATATACTAGTATAAAAAAAAAAAAAATAAAAAAAATAAAAACAAAAACAATCGGGGGGGGGGGGGGGGGGGGAGGGGGGGTGGTAGGGGGGGGAAAAAAAGCAAAAGAAAAAAAAAAATAAAAAAGAAGAAGTTATAATAATAAAATAACTAGAAGGTAATAAAACCGTTAAATAATGCTAAAAGGCGTTATACAATTCTAAAAGCGCTAAATGATATGGACATGTTAGGCGACAAGCAAACTCTAAACGCAAATAATGTACAATAGTTGAAGTTTACAAGTTTGTAGCACAATACACATGTAACATTAAACATTGCTTATATCTACGAGTTGAAAAAAAAAAAGCTTTTCAACACACTTTGACACATGTACCACTAATAATATGAGAATACTAAACAAAATTATTAGAAAAAATAGAACTACAATAACTATAGAGGAGAACTAACAATAACCAACGTATAAACAAAAATTTCAAGAATTAAAGATACTAAAACAAGTCAATTTGAATTATTTAAGTTTGGTTTCATGTTAGTTCATAAAAAATGGATTGGGTCGGATTAATCTACCAATTCAAAATAGACTGAACTTTCCAATTCCGTCATCTAAGCTTTCAGATTGACCTGCTTGTTTTTTTTATTATCGAAAATCTAATATCACATGAATGATTGATATTTTTTTACATGAAAGCAAGCTGAAGCTGGATTGAAAAGGGTTTAAAAAGTCTATTGTTTAGGTTATTTTGACTAAGCTTATTAAATCTTGCTTAGATCGGCATATTGTGTTAATGAAGTTGAGCTATGTTAATATGAATTGTACAACATGAGTTTTATTTTATTTTCTTAATAAGACTAACTAGTCGGACTGACTTAACTTGCATGTTGGCCTGTCGAACTTGGCGACTAAGTTAATTTGAACTCTGAGTTTAAAAACGTTGTCTTAACCCTGGACTTGTCCCTTTTTGTCATCTATAAAGAACACAACCTACAACTATTGTTTTATCCACATCTACAAAAGGAATATTTATTGTGTAGAAAAGGCTAAGGATAAAAGTACAAGTTTTTGGCTTTTTGTGTGCATTGTAAGATGGCTTTAAATTCTTAGGATATAGATCATCTACTAGACAACTTAAAAGATATCTTTTGTTATTATAATTTGATTTCATTGTATTGTAATTCAGGTACAATGTTCGGATCAATATTTTATATTAATCCAAAATAATTTAAGTTAATTGAAAAAAAAATCCTAAATTAATAGATCTAGTTAAAATAGATTTGAATTATAAACCCCATCATTTTTATTTTTGCTAGATAAATTTTAAATTTGATTTTGAAAAATTCAAGCTATGTATGTATACCCTTACATTACTAAAATGAATCCTAAAAATTTCCAAAAAAACAAAGAACTTCAAAATTCCTATGAAACAAACGATTTAAGTTATTATTCTAATTTATTGTAAACAACCCTTCAATATAAAAAGGACGAGTCACAGAAAGGAACAATCAACGCGGGATATCTAGGATTCCTCTAATGACATTTTAAAAGGAAAAGAAAACAGAAAGTGTAACTTGTCTAACTAACAACAATTATATTTATGATTCGAACAAACAAGTACTTGTAAGTCCTAGTGCTGAGTTTAACAAAAGTCTAAGTCATTTTTCTACCAACTATTACAATTTGTTATTTATACGATATTTCTCTCTCATTATTTTATATTAATTATATGTGATAATATCAGGGAATACTGATTTGTATTTATTGATCCTCAATTTCATTATACAATTCAGTTGCATCATGATCTCTTTCTGTGATTTCATGCCCTTCTGGTTTACTACAGCTCTTTGAACCTTTTGTCCTTGATTTTGGTCTGTTTTCGCGCTTTGGAACCAAAATGCAAACTCAGACGGGTTGAATAAATACTATATCCTGCATCGTTCACACTCACTTATTAGTCAAATTGCAAATGTTGAAAAAAGCATAAGAAATTAAATTTCCCCATTTGAATATAAATGTGAAATGCTATGGACATCACACTCACCCTTGGAAGAATTGTTCCTAAGAAATGATATTTGCTTTCGGTTGCAGATAAGATTATAGTCTCTGAAGGGAGTTCAACTTTTGCACACTGCATCAAGATGTTTAGTTAAAATGGTTCTTATATGCTAAACACACATGAAAATGATTTTCTTATGTAAAATTTAACATTAGAATCGATTCCTATATGACTCACCAATTTCTTTTTGCTCAGATGCTCGTACACGTCAAGGTTGTTGAATTCAGTTATGTGAAAGAACACATAATCAATTGCTCCGCCACAAATCCTAAGTTTAAACGTTATTAAAATATGCATAAGATTCCCTTAATAGAAAATGAAATGTAAATTAGAAATACGGTAATAACTTCATGTCATAAAATTACTTCAGTGTATAGTTCACAGTCTTTGTGGGTAAGAAGGAGACGATCCTCAGGGTACTCCTCCAATCAGCAGCAAGCCTTCAATTACAAAACAAAAATCAATAGGACTCACAAGGGCTAAAATCAACTTTTGTTTTTATGTTTTGTTTGAGATGATTCATTTTCTTTACATGATCCGTAATGTATATATTAAATGTTCATGACTCTGTATGCGATTGAGACTTAGTGAACATTAATGGTGCAGTCTTTACACCCTTTCTTAATATGGTATTTTAGTTCTTCTACAATGAAGATGCATTTTACAATTTGTTAATGCATCTGACTGGAAGTCTTCTTTCAATAAATTGAGTTTAAACATCTTTTTTCCCTTAAAATTTCACTAGTGATTATTTTCGCAAGTGAAAACAGGAGAATTGTAAATCCACTTACGTGACAGGTGATGTTGGTTTCCTCACTGCCTGTTTCACACGGAAAAAACAGGAGAAAACTCAGCTACGTTGTACTGTTTTTTTCATAACTGTTACAGTAAAACAGGAACAGAAGCTTCTTCTGATAAATCGAAAATCTGACATGCGTAGAAAAATGAAGTATATCGTACCTTTGCCACATTAAGGGATTCACGATTCGAGTAGATTTTTCCAATCAAACATCCCTGGATGCACAAAAAATTTATTCATTGTAAAAACATCTCTATAAAGTATAACCAAGATTACCAAATTTAATATTAAAATATTTTTATCACTATTTACACTGTCTTTTACTTCCTCGGATATTTAATGGCCATAAATTGTGCACATACTATATATTAGACCAACTCAACAAAATCCAAAATTAATTTATCTGTGTAGTGAAGGACATCACAAACATGTTTCTTCAATGCTAAACTATAAATAATCATTTAACGTATGAAATTTACTGAACAACTATGTTCAATCAAATATTCACAGACACACAACATTTTGAAGATACACATCCTGCATATACTTTACATAGGATAAATTCTTCAAAGGTTAATGAACTATAAGAGAAAATAATATAAAATTAAGATTAAAGTGACATGTGTATGCAGTTAAACTAGTCTATACAAAGAACAAGCATATATATATATATATATATATATATATATCTATATAGCATTGAAGCAAGGTTTTTAAAATGATGATAGTGTTAGTTTACCTGCCATGCACACACGAAGCTATGAAAATCGGTGAGAGATGGTGGAGGAGGGGAAACAAGTCCCTGATTAAATCGATGCTTCATTGCAGGCGTACCTCGTATAGTGATTCCAATCGCTTGGAACTGAAGGGGCTTTGGAAATGGTTGGTGAATGCTGCTGCTACTACTACCACAAGTAAGCATTGGGAAGCTTGGTGATTGAAATTGATTCATTGAGTTTCCTGCTGTATCAGGGAACATCATATTACCAAATCCAACTGTGGTGTTATTCATTCCACTTGGCTGATTCCATGCATTTGGGTTGCTTTGAGGAAATGAAAAACTGGAATTTGAACAGTTTTCTGATGCAAATGGCACAGTTGGAGTTGCGTCTTTTGTGACACTGTGTGATGGAGTGTCTGCCACCATTTCTCTCAATTCTCCTTCTTCCATCTCTTTAAGAACTCCTAGTAAAACATCATCTAGAGGATTTGACTCATTATTTGGTTGTAAAAGACCATCGAAAACATCCTCTCCCAGTGGGAAAATATCATCCTCATTGCATAGCTGTTGAAGAAAATCATCAAACATCTCATCTGTTGTTGCTTGTGGTGGAACTACAGGGGATTCATTGTTTGCATTCTCCTGAACGCATCAAGTGCGTGAAAAATACATAAACTCACTCAGACAGAAGCAAAACTGTAACAGTTTCAATTCCTTGAAACTGAAAGGTGAATAACGGCTCCAATTAAATTATTCTACCAAATAAACCTTTTTGAACAAGTAACACTTACGTGTCCAGCATTTTGAACACCCTCCCTGGTGTTTTCTCCGATGGTCATGCTAGCCTTGCAGAGAATAGGTCTTCTAAAATCATTAAAACCAGAGAGAAAAGATGAACAACAGAGAAATTTCATAGGCTATAACATCCAATCTTTTAAACATAAAATCAGCATTTATTATTTCTCATTACCCTCTTTCTTCTTATCAATACAACACTTGAAAAACCATTTCCTTCTCTTTATATGTCAATTGGTATTTTTGATTTCTATATATCTTTTCCCATTTCGAAACAGGAGAACCAGAAATATAAAACAAAAATCCACAATATTCCAAAACTAATGAATCAAATAGAAAAAAAAAAAAAGAAAAAAAGATGCCACAACTGTTTTCCCCTGCCCCTTTTAGCTATATTTCAATAAATAAATTTCTCCATCAAGGGCAACTAAGATGTCTCACCAGTGATCATAAGAAAATGATAAACACAAAGTTAAAGAGAAAGAGAACCTTGATGATTGTTAATGAAAATTATGGCAAATGTAGTTGTTGTATTGCACTACAATTCAGCTTCAGGGTGAATGAATATCCATATGCTTCCCTTTTCTATACTAAAAGAATTGTGTGCTTCCCTTAACCTTTATACACATTACTCTTGCTTCGGAGGAAACTTGTGGGAAATATTTGTCACCATTTTGTTATTAATAATAACCTCATTAATACTCATTCCCGTAAATGACACGAAACTCAAACAAATTTAACAGATATTACCTCTTTTTATACTATATACATATAATATTTTAATCAAAATAATATTATTTTTTTTAAAAATACAGGATAATAAATTTATGACATTTTTTTATTTATACTTTTTCATTTTTATCATGAGAACCGAAGACACATGGGCTTGAATATCTAGAAAGGTGCTTTTCCCTTTTCCTATTCTTCGAGATGTTTTTCGGAAGTGATTCCTTTGAAAAGTTACTTACTTTACGGATTCGGATGCTTTTCTTCAACTCAACTTTGTTCAAATATATTTCATCTCGATTTTCTCTCTGCATTCTGGCTGAGTATTGCATAGATGAGAAACAGTTAGAAAACACACAGAGACCAGAAATTAAAAGGTGAGTATTAAATACAGATGAAACATAATGCAGGTGTGGAGAGAGATTATATCTTTATATGTGACTGATATGAAGTAATAGTACTAATATACTACCTATGTTTATATAAGTTTTTATGTACAGTGTCTTTTTTTTATTATGAATCACAAAAATTAATGATTAATGAATAATAAATCCCTTAGCATTAGCATGGATCGTTTTTATTTATTTTTAGAATAGAAAAATGGAAGTGTATAGAAAATATTAGATATTGAAATGATTAATAAAATAATCTAGATTGGTTTCGAAGAAAAAAGAAACAAAACTGTTGAACGTGTTCATAAATGATAATCATGAGTCTTTTATATAATTTTTATCAATTACTTTTTTTTTAAGTTTCAATATTTTAAGTTAGTCTCTAAACAAATTAAAATATTATTTATAATCTCTACACATAATCTTTTAATATATATATATATATATATATATATATATATCTCTTTAGTCACATTTACTTAATTAAATTACTTTATTATTAACTAATAAAATATAAAAATCCTATTTGTTATATATATATATAATAACCTAAATTACTAACATTTTTTTATACAATTTTATTAAAATAGCTTATTCTTAGTAAATATAGTATATTCTTTTCCATTAAGTATGAAATCATTATAAGATTTAATTTCAGTTAAGAGTTGAATTTATTAACGGGTAAAACTATATTAATTGCAAAACTTCGCAACAGAAAAAGGCATCAAAGTACTGCCTTGAAAGAATTTATTTTAGATGATACTTTTGAGAGAAAAATATTTGTAATATTACTCAACATAAAGTTCACAAATTAACATCATTTTAAAAATATGTAAATTCATTAATATATATATATATATATAAGGTTTGCCTAACGCATACGCATGTTTTTCAGTTGGGTCACATGTTAGCCAGTGTAACCAGGGTTTTAGTAGACAAAAATATCCTTATTACCATGGATTCTAAGTTTTACAGGTTGAGAGTATTTTTTAATAATTTTCTTCTCAAAACTAAACAAAAAACGAAACCCCCAAACCCTTTACACAAACCCTCACCTCTCTCATTTCCCTCTCAGACCCTGATCTCCTTTATCTTTCTCACTCCATCCTTTTCTCTGTCATCTCTCTGTAGCCCCAATTGAAAAAATCAGAAACAACTTTCCGTTAAACGATCTACCGAAAAAAATGAATTTATAAATGAGTTTTGTCTTATAATTTTTGTCTTATCGATTTTGCAATCCAATTTTTCAAAGCAGAAAGATGGGTAGTACTCGAAAAAATCAGAAATACTTAGTTGGTTAAACAATTTCTTTCTTTCTTACAAAAAATGATTTTATAAGGAGTTTTTTATTTTTTATAATTTTTGTCTTATCTAATTTTATCTAATTTTTCATTCACAAGCATAATGACAGGGACTTGGCCTTGAAAAATCAGAAATCCTCGTGTTAACAATGTTCTTACAAAAAATGACTTTATAATGAGTTTTCATTTTATAATTGTCATTGGCCTGGAGGGTTTTTTTAGAAATGATGATTCAACATATGCAGATGATGAAATGTTATTTAAGCTTATACGCTTTTATTTTTACTATATTAATTATATGAAATATGGATAATTTTTAAATGCATTAGTAACTTTGATTTATTAAGAAACCTTGTTAACATTATTTAATTTTTCTAAAAAAATTATCAGATACTCAAAACAAAAAGTCGCTATATATATATGATGAATCTAAAATTTATTGAAGTTTTTCATTTTGTTTTTGGGGATAAATAGAAAGTTGAGTTACTTTTTTCTTCTATGATATTTTTATTTTTCAAGTTAAGCCGTGTCTGTGTGAGATTGAACATAACAAAATATCATTGAACATTTTTAAAAACGAAATTTCATTTTTAATAAAATGTTAAAGAAAAGTACAGGGACAAGAAAAAGAAAAAAAAAAAGAAAAGAAATATGAAGATGACTGGTTAATAAATTCACGGTATAAAAATCCGAAGTTAATTATATTTCAATGGTCTATATGCCAGTTGGCATGGCATGTTTTTTTTTTTTTTTAATGTCACCATAAGTTCCTTTTTTTTTCCAAAATTTTAAATAGATCCCTTTTCTTTTCGACGTATCAATTTAGTCTTTTTTATTGTTAATTTGATTCAATTACAGGTCTGCCGTCAAATTCAGCAAACGGTCGTTAATCTAATAACGGTCTAACATCCGACTATACACGAGGATATCATCGAAAAAAACTAGTACAAATCGCCTGAGGAAGGGCTGCAGCAGGTTGTTCATGACGTTCTGGAAGTTGCTGGGGCGTTGGTGAGCCCGAAGGGCATCACCAAAAATTCGGAGTGACCCTGATGGGTGCAGAACGCCGTTTTCGAGATATCTTCCTCTCCCATTCGGATTTGATGATACCCGGCCTTCAAATCTATCTTAGAAAAGTATTTGGCGCCATGCAGCTCGTCCAACAATCCTCTATCACAGTAATACTTAAATGTGCATGACATGGTGAACATACAATGGATTTTTTTGTTTAAAAAAATTAAGAAGAGAGTTGATTAATCAGATGCGACGAGGCAAAGGTGAAAATTAAAAATTAGAGGGCTTCTGTGTGCCTTTGGCACGGAGCTTGGAAGGGAAGCTGGAGAGCTTGGAGAGCTCGTCAATGGCGACACGTAGCGAGAGCTTGAAGAGGAGCTCCGGGTCGGTTGTGTTGGATTCCGACAACGAGGATATGGTGGAAAAATTAAAAATTTTTAGGGCTGTCCACCTTTAATTGGGGGAAAATATTGGGGGAAAAGGGTTGTTATTATTACTGTTCATGTGAAGGGGAAAAATCGGCGTGTATGTTCGATTGCCATTGCATATGAGGTGGTAGAAGGAGAAAACCCTTGATTTTTTGTTCTTCTATCATTAATATTCTTCTGCTCTTTGCTGCTTACTTACCCCTTCTTCTAATGTCTAGAGTGACTCTTTCTACCATTTTCTTTTCTTGTACGTGGATTTCTGCTAATAGGGTTAGTCGGAAAGGAAAAAGAGGAAAACTTTTTTGGATTTTGAAGTCTCTGGTTTCATGTTTGTTTCTAAAGTATAGCTTGTGAGGTTTTTTCTTTTTATGAGTGGAGCGGGTGCGGGACGGGTTTTCAACTTATCAAAGATTCCAAGAACGAGCCTTCCAATCACGGTTTTGGAGAAAAGATGGGAAAGTTTTGTATTGATCTTTTGTGTGCAGATAACCACTTTTGCCGTTACCCATTTAAGTTGAAAGTCTTAATTCACATCAATTGGTGTTTATGATTGATAAAAGCTATTAAAGTGAAAAAATTGATTTTTTGATAACGTCTTAACACTATTGTTGTTTCTGCAGTTGTTTACTCCAAATTTTTGGCCAAAGGAACATAGTTGGAAAAGAAAGTCTCCAGAAAATGAAGACTTGTTTACACTTGAATGACTTTCCTCTGGATGACCTTAATGAAGATCTCTTAGAGAGGGTGCTTTCATGGCTACCAACTTCCTCCTTCTTCCGCCATACTTCTGTCTGTAAGAGATGGAAGTCAGCTGCTGCTTCTGTGAGTTTCAAGCTTGCCTACACATAGAAGCCCTAAAAATTTTTAATTTTTCCACCTTTGCCCTTCACTCCATCTGATATCACCTCTCTCCTTAATTTTTTTTTAAAACAAAAATCAATTTTAATGCCACATGTCATTACACATTTAAGTGAGCATGCCACGTTACCAATTATTAAACGCTGTTTGCTTGATTTGCCAGCAGACCTCTAATTGAATCAAATTAACAATAAAAAGGACCACATTGATAGCAAAAAAAAAAGATCTATTTAGATTTTGGATAAAAAGAGAGACTTATGGTGACATTAAACTTTTTTTTTTTTCATCTTACTTCTCCTCTTTTATGTTATTCATTTAAATTGAAAAAAAAATACATTCGGACAATATCTGTTAGAAATGACATAAATTTTAAAAATTAGTTGAAAAAACAATAGTCAAGTATTATTTACATACAATTTATATTTTTCGACAATCATTAATGGACAAATTCTTCAATAATAATTATAAATGAATGTTATATTGTCGTTAATAATTATCAACATATAACTCTTTCGATAAAACACATGGAAAAGTCATTGCCATCGATGCTTTAAACTCATCCTAATTCACGGAATTGAGGATTTTCATACCTAAGGTGTTTAAATAAGTCAAATATTAGTTTTTATAAATAAATTCATTTGTGTTGATTTATAGTTAAAAATGAAAGTAATTATGTTTATATGATTATGATGGATTCAAATTGATTTGATTTATTTATAATATTGTCTTTTAATTATAATTATTTATTTTTTATTTGTTTGTATAATAATTTATTATAGTTCTATTTGATAAATGAATAAATATTGGTGTAAGTTTAAGAGATTTTTGAGATTTTATATATGTTAAAGATATCACTTAATTATAATTTATAAATAGGTGCAAAACACAAGTTATAAGCTAGTTTTATGAGTTAGATATAAACACATTTACAAGAGTATAACATAAGTCATTTTATTGAATGTTATGTCCAATACACTCGCTCAAGAAACAAACATATTCAATTGAACGTTTTGTCTAATTAAGTGTGAGTATTGTCTTAGTCATTTAAGTGAACTTCGTCTAATATTCTTACTCAATGAAATAGATGCGCTCAGATGAAGTTTTTTTAAAGTTGTTAAGTGAGGGTATAACTTGAGTAATTGTAGTGAGTGTTTCATATAAAACTATTGTTCAATGAAAAGTAGACACGTTTAAGCGAACATATAGTCTAAATCACTCTAGTGGATACTTCATATAATACCACTAGTGCAAAAAGGACTTTAGACGTTTGTTATTTTGGACTTTTAACGTCTAATCTTTGTCCGATGTCTATATGGGTGACGTTAATGAGACGTCGGACCCTTTAGGTAAAACGTCTCTATAGACGTTGGACCTATATAGGTCCGACGTTATATAGACGTCCGATCCATACATGTTAGACGTCTCTGAGGTTGCTCCTGACTCATGGTGATTCGAGTTTACAATTTTATATTTTAGTTGGAGAGAATGTATTGTACATTTTTTTTATTGGGTGGTTTTAAAAACGTAGTGGAGGGAATTGGAGGAGTACAAAACGCAAGAAATCGCCGCCATAGAAC
>NW_025909525.1:0-16402 GCF_018835915.1 Vigna umbellata
ACCGTGCCACGGCCGTTCTGCCTTCCACCTTGAGACAGCCGCCACCAGAGGTTCTGCTAGACCCTCCGTTGGACCCTAGTCGCCACCCCTGACTACCACTGGGCTTACAAATGGAGTATGGGTCAGCGACAACATCTCCTTTCTTCTCCTATCTCTATTCCGATTAAGTACTAACAATGAAGATGATCAAATTTGGGGCCTCCTTCTCTGTTTAATTGATGTATGCAGTCTGCTTTATGTTTGATGAGCCGGAAACAAAGAAAAGGATTTGGTTTCGGGAGAGGTGACTCTGTTAATTTGATAGAGAGTGAATAGAAAGGAGTTGAGAGTAGTGTCTGAGTGAATGATGTTGGTGCCTAGGTGAGGGGAGATTGGTTTCTCCAGAGGTCTCTGTTCAATGAGTATATGGATACTTTCTCTGACTTTCAGTTCACGCATGTTTCAACTATCATTAAGTACGCTTGGTGAATGTTGTGGGCATTGAAATGACATTTTGAACGAAGTTTGATTAAGAGATAGTGTCGTGAATGAAACTCACATAACTATGTATGTTGCTAACATCACTCGTTCATCTCCTAGCACGCATAAGGAAAACATATATAGAACATATAGACGTGTGACTAAAGGGTTTGGGTATAAGAAAACTCACCTTCGCAGCTTCAAGATGCTTCTCTCTTTTTTTGTTGCACTTCTTCTGGGAGGTCTGGCATATCCTCTGACCTCAGATCTTCCTTTGTCTTTTTTTCTTCTTCATGTTTAAATTCAATCAGCTGAGATAAGCCAATCAGATATCCTTTCCCTCTTTGATGTATGATTGCAGCTGCCATAAGCCCTTTGCTGTAGAAGGACAGTCCTCTATATTGCATGCTGTGATATGCATGTTGCAGGATAGAAAGCTCAATTCGTGCTTGCGTAGACTGAGAATGGGGAGAAGGAAAGTCTGCTATTCCTAAAAGGCTTAGTTGACTATTGCGTTTTCTTTTTTTTTCTTTTTTTGTTAGTTTTGTTTTTTGTTTTGTTAACCTTTAACATAAAAATTAAAGCAAAAAGAAGATAAAAAAAACTAAATCAAATAAAGTGAAATAACTAATATAAAAAAAAGTAAAATAGAAACATAACTTAAAAATAAAAATGAAAGAAAATAGAATAAAATAAAATAATACAAAAATAAAATAAAATAAATCTATTAGAGTCAATCCGGACGAAATTGGGTGTTGACAACTACATATCCCAATTAATAAGAAAAAAGAAGAAACTTTTATTTTGATATGAACAAACTATGGACATTAACCTTTTTGGACTTAGAGCTAGTAGGATCCCTGGACAACAACAAGGAATAGTTATATATTTGGAAATCAAAATTGGACATCAAAACCATTATGGAGTAAACTAACTTAAAAACTAATAATATTACAAATAATGACATCAAATAAATATTTTATTTCCTACTTTCTCTTTTTTTTTTCTTTTTTATAATAGAAAAAGATGAAGAAAAATATAAAACATATGGATGTTAAAGACAGGAAACAAAAACAACGATGCACGTCAACGTTGGAGCAACTAACTATATTAGAGGCTTGCTACAATCACGAGTTAACATGTCCTAATCGAGAGCAAGTATATAAAATTGCGGAAAGATTTAGGTGCCATGGAGAAATTGAAGTCTATATCGTCTTTTGTTTATTTCAAAATTATGCATATTGGGAAAAACAATGACACCTAAAGCAATGCGTCATTACATCCAACTCCATCCATTCCCTTATACTACTTTTTATGAATAGTAAACTCCTTAGAGTCTTAATTATTTTTGCTCTTTTTATTGTTCTTTCTTTTGTTTTGTTTTCTCTTCATTTTTTTTTTGCATTTTCTAAGTCTGGTTTTTGTTTATTTATGTAACTGGAGATCCTGTTGAGGCAGCTTCACCCATTCCAATAATCGTGACTTTAGACCTCTTTCTGATTCCTCTTGTACATGTCGAATAAGAAGTCATTCTTCTTGTGCCACTGGTCAAAGCTCTCTCAATAGAGTTATCCCAAAGACTATCTCTCTTGATCAATAGTCTCCTTGGGAAAACTACGATGTATTATTATTTTTTTGTGTTTTTGTATTTTTTATTTTTTAATTGCTTGATTTTGTTAACTACGTGTGACCGAATTTGGGTAATTGTTGTATGATATGTACATTTAGATTTTTTTTGGTAATTTTTATTATATTTTTTCATTTTTTTTGTTATGCACAAATTATTATAACATCATACTTTTTTGTGTTTATTAAATTTGTGATCTAGATAGTAATTCTCGAAATCTATCAATTATTGATGTTGTCTTGATTATCATCCCACTCGTTCAGGTAGGGGACAAGAATCTTGAAGGTCTACATCCTACACTTTTGTATTTTTGTACTTTTGTACTTCTTTTGTTTTGTCTTTCTCAACCTCTTGGGGCTCTATTATTTTTGTAATAATTCAAAGCAATACTATAACAGTAAATGTATTTTGTTTTTGTTATGTACATGTTTGAAAATTGATATTAATTAATTTACATTTTGTTGTTATCTTAGTTCATGGAATCATTTTCTTTTTTATTTTCTTATTCTTATCAATTAATTTAGAAATGCTAAGTTTGTCATTTGTTAAAAATGATATTTGAATGACACATATGAAATGGTTCAATGTTTTTGAAAGGGTTTAAATTTCAAGAGTGGGTGGTTGATGAGGTAATGGATTTGCCCCAGTTTAAAACCAAGTATGGACCTTAGGACATAACATTAGTTTGGGTATGCTCATGTTAAAATTTGATAAAAACTTGAAAAAATTCCCATAATGTTAAAGCCTAAATAAACCTTAAAATGAGAAAAAATGTGTGTGACTTGAGTCAATTAATGAACAGGATAAAAAAATGATAGGAATTTATAAATTTACACCTAATGATCATGGTAAAGTTAAATGATGATTGAATTGTATAAGTGGTAAACAAATTAAGATATGAAACATGGTAGAAAAAGTTGAACCAGGTTTGGACTCAAAGTGAATGGTTCAACATAAACATAAAAAAAAATTAATTGAAAGAATGAAGGAAGGGTTCTCCAGAAACCCTAAACGAGAGCATCAAGGATAGGATAGGTGACAAATGAAATTCAAAGAATAAAAAGAAATTTCCCAGATATGACAAATGAATGATAATTTTTCAAGGGACTCTTGATACCGGTTGATCATTAAGAAAATTGCTGCAAGCAAATCTTCAAACACATTTTTCAATTATATTTTTTTAACCTCTTTTTTTTAATCATTTTTAGGGAAAACTTATAAGCATGTTAAATATTTCCTTTTGTATTAAAATTTTTGAAAGATATCAACCAATCTTTTATCTATTTGAACTTTATTAAATTTATAAAAAAGGGATAGTAAAAGCATGATAAAGGTGTGATATTTATTTGAAACAAGAGTTCATGAAAAATGTTGCATCTAATATATGTTTGATTTTTCTTATTCCCTTCTTTTTTTATTTTCTTTTTTTGTTTTCATTCTGTCTCAAAACATTTTTTTCATCCCCAAAAATTTCTTATTGGTGAAGTATCTATTAAATCGATTACAAACATCAACATTTAGGATAAAGGTGATCTTTGTTGAAGATAATTTGAAAGAATTTTTTTTTGTTTTATTTTTAAGACTCAAAACTGGTAACTGATAATGACATATTTTACCATGATTCCAGTAATGAATTAAGAGAAAATGTAAACCATTCCTTAACTTTTTGCCTTGTAAATCCTAGTTTTCTTTTAGTTTGTTAAGTGGTTGCACCTTAAGCTTTAATGATATATTTTGATCACTAATCCATGCTTTCATGTGCTTAAAGTAGTTGGAAGAAGTCTATGCATCAAATGAAGACACTTGAAAGAAAGGAAAGCAAGAAAAATAACAAAAATGAAGAACATGAATTCTGCTGAAGCTAGCTCGGGCACCCCTAGCTTAAGGGCACTTGAGCACCAGTGCACCAACTTTGCTGACATGGCAGATTTGTCCTATTTAACTCAGAGACGGGAAGAGCTTGACATCTTTTGACACCCAGCCGCGTTTTCTCTCATTTGGAGCTATTGGAGGCGAGCTAGGAGCTGTGGGAAGAGTCAATCTTCTTCCTTGGGTCTTCTTCCTTCTTCCATTTCCACAATTGTTGCAAGCTCAAGCTCTCCATTCCTGGAGAACTAGTTTCATTGTTGTTGGGGGATTGATGTAGCCACTGAAATCTTATGTAAACTATTGTGTTTTGAATGAATATATGCCTCTTTCATTGATTGTGAGTGTTTAATTCCTTTTTTGAATGCTTGTTGTGAAGTTGCTACCCATGACATGATTTTAGGGTTTGCTTGATATTGGGAAATGTTGGGTAAATCTAGACTTGGATTAAAAGCCTAAAGGAAATAATATATAGGGATAGAACTAGGACCTTTGGTTGTCTTAAATCTCAATTCTTAATTCGGAAATAATTGTTAGGTCTTCCAAGGGATTGAAGCGTAATAAAGAAGTCTAGGCTCTCTCTACCAAGGGATTAGGTTTGAGTAATTTAGTAGATTGACATTGTCATATTAATGAAGAGGAAGTGAGTTTCTACACATAAGAGTGAAGTAGGTGAAATCATACCCCCAACAATATCATTCCATATCATTTCTAATCTTTTCATTTCCAAGTGTTTGAGTATCTAAGATCACTTTTATCATTTGTATTTCATGTTTACTTTAATTACACTAAAACTCAAATTATGAAGCATTTTTTAGTCGAAGTTAGTTGGAAGGCAGAACAGGGCTTCCAGAGAAGAAGAAGGCAGAACAGGGCTTCCAGAGAAACTTCTCTCATTCTTGAGATTCTTGAGCAACCATTCATCCTTGTTTTTGATCAGGAAGGAGGAGACATGGATGACAATTCAAATGGTAGGGGTAATGGTCAAGCTAGACGCACCTGGGAGGACTATTCTACATTCTTAGGGCCTCTTTACTTCAACAGCATTGTTAGGCCAAGGGTTAATGTCGCCAACATGGAGATGAAGCCTGCTCTCATCCATTTGGTGCATAACAATCAATTCAACAGCCTATCTCATGAGAATCCTTATAATCATTTTGCCACCTTCCTTGAGATATGTAATACTGTGAAGATTCATGATGTTCATGATGAAGCTATAAGGCTCAGCCTGTTTCCATTCTCATTGAGAGGCAATGCCAAGTTCCTCAAAAAATACTTCCCACAATCAAAAGTCAACAAAGGGAAGCAGGAAATCTCATCTTTTCAGGAAAATAGTGTTCTTCAACTACAATCTCAGGATGCCTTGTTAGCTCAAAACAAGATAATGACCCAATAACTCGAAGCTGTCATGAACAAGCTCTCTCAACTGTCTAAAGAGCTCCAAAATGTTTCTCAATCTCAACATCAAGGTGTTGAGTTATGTGGTGGAGATCATGTAAATGGTCAATGTGCCATGCAAGAAAGTTCCCAAGAAGAGGTGAACTATATGGGGAATCAAGGCCGACAAGCTAACTACAACCAAGGGCGGAGACCTCACCCAACCATGGGCCAAGGACAAGCTGGGCAATCAAATAGGCCACCTGAACAACAATATCAACCACATTCCTCCTTATCAAACAGGACCTCAAAGATGGAGGACACACTCCAACAGTTTATGCAAGTGTCCATCTCCAACCATAAAAGCACTGATGCTTCCATTAGGAATTTGGAGATACAAGTTGGCCAACTGGCCAAGAAGCTAGAGGAAAAGTCTGAGAAGAGTTTTGGAACCAATACTGAGGCTAATCCCAAGGAAGAATGCAAGGCTATCACTACTAGAAGTGGTAAGGTGTTAGCTGAGAGATAGAGGAAGATAAAGGAAAAGAAAGTTCATGAGATAGAACAAGTGAGTGGAGAGGAAAATAATTTGAAAGAGGATATTGAGTGAAAAGAAGAGGATGAGAGAGAAGAAAAGGAGAGTATTAAAGAAAAGAAAAAGAAAGAAGAGTGGCATGAAAGAAGAAAAGGAAAAGAAATCAAAAAGCATCTTCCTTATTGATGACAAATTTATGAACACCGAAAAACGGCGCCACAAACTTGTTTAACAATCGGCAAGTGTGACCGAATCGTATCAAGTAATAAACTCGGTAAGACCAAGTATCGTTCTCCCAAAGGACTCACGACCTAGTTAGTTATATGATTTCTTGATTATTTAAGACTTGAGAACAAATTGTTATAAGTTTCAAATGCAAAAGACAAAAAGTAAACATGTATGCATGTGATGATCAATGGGAAAGAAGAAACAAAACACGTGAATTGAAATATGTGGATGAGTATGTTATTGGGCAATCAATTTCATCTTATCCACTCTCATATATTTTAGGAATTCATCATTATTTTCATCAATGTTAATGTCACTCTCTAAATTACCTTAAACCTGATGTCTCGGCGAAGAAAGCCTAATCATAATCACTAGTTTACAATGTCTTGTCTCCCTAGCAATTAATCATGCATTATAGTGAACGGAAGCTTAACGGCAAACAATCATCATACTTCTATGTCTAGGTTTATACTACTGTTGGGAGAGTTTCCCCGGATCTAGATTTCCCCGTATGTGTCCATATCGACAAAACCAATAATCATGACATCGAATGAGTTAAACAATGCATTCTTTGAGCAAAGAGGAAAAACCTTAACTATTAATGAAAGAAAGCATGTATCTCAAATAAGATGTTTAAACACAAATTCCATATATGAGAGCTTCAAAAGATTACATTATTCCCCAACAATACAAGTTTAGTTCTCCATCGTCATGGAAGAACTAGATGAACAATGGAATGAAAGAATGGAAGAGATAGAAAAACCCGAGACAAAGAAGAGGAGAGCCGTCACCATCTCCAATTCTACCCCCAAGGGGTGAAAAGTATGTTTCTGCTTCGTTCCCAGCCAAAGATACAAACCCTAGGACGTCCTAAAGCTTATATACTATTCTAAAAACTACATAAATTTAGGCCCAAGCCCATAAAAGTAACAGAAAACCGGTCCAAGCCCATTTAGAATGGCGCTCAACGGTATTTTACCGCTGAGCGGTACTAGCGCATGATCTATTTTGCCCCCCAACTGCTGTTTTGCCCCTCAGTGGTGATTTTGGCACCTGAAAACTGTCGTTCAGCGCAAAATTACCGCTCAGCGCCACTCGGTCGCAACTTTTTCTGCATTCTGGTTGACTAGTTGACTTTTCTGGTTTCTAGTTGACTTTTCAACATTCCAATCATTCGGTACTTCAATTCTTCTTTCAAATCATTCAATTAGCCTACAAAATCAAGGGAATCTTGCAGAAAACCATTAAATTCACCTTCAACTCTCTTATTCACAAAACTAAAGCAAAAATATGAGTTCAAGCTAGTTTCTAAGTATTAAAGATTGCTTTTGGTATCAATTTTAAGCATAAAAATAACGGTTTTTCAACCGTTATCACTTATCCAAAAATCTACTCGAGAAAGGAGAATGAGAAGCAATTCGGGCGATTTATGGATATCTTCAAGCAGGTCGAGATTAAAATACCCTTTTTAGAAGCACTGCAACAAATGTCTTCATATGCGAAATTCATGAAGGAACTCCTCACTAAGAAGAGGAAGTACATTGAGGAAGAGACCATTGAAGTGCAAGGAAACTGCAGTGCTATCATCCAGAAGCTCCTCCCTGCAAAATTTAAAGATCCGGGTAGCTTCAACATCGCTTGCACAATAGGGAAGCTAGCTATTAGGAAAGCGTTGATTGATTTGGACGCTAGTATTAATTTAATGCCCCTTTCCATTTTCAAGAAGATTGGACAGCTGGAACTCAAGCCCACTTCGATGACCTTACAATTGGCTGACAGATCCATCAAGTACCCACATGGTGTGGTGGAGAATGTGCTTGTTAAAGTTGATAAATTCCTATTTCCGGTGGATTTTGTTATCATGGAGATGGAGGAAGACGTGGATGTGCCCCTCATTCTTGGAAGGTCGTTTATGAAGACAGCGAGAGTGCTTATTTATGTAGATGATGGTAAGCTCAAGGTGAGAGTGCAAGATGAAGAAGTGAACTTCAATGTTTTTGAAGCCATGTCCCACCCCATTGATGAGGGAACTTGCTTTCAAGTTGATGTGCTTGATGAAGCTTGCATGAATGTGGAAATGGAAATACATGTTTCATCCCCCCTTGTAAAGACCCTCATTGATGCACGTGAGTCTCTCAATGAAGAAGAACAGAGAATGCTTGAAGAATGTTTGACAGATTTGGATGTGCTGAAGGAGATTCCAGCTCATGAGGTGAAGATTGAAGATCTAAAACAGATGCCATTGTTGAAGAGAAGAAGTTGGAGTTGAAGATGTTACCTTCTCATTTAAAGTATGTTTTTCTAGAAGAGGGTAGCAACAAGTCAGTAATTATAAGTAGCTCCTTATCTTCTTCTGAAGAGAAGAAGTTGATTGAGGTCTTGAACAGTAACAAAGGAGTTGTAGGACTGTCTATTTCTGATTTGAAGGGGATAAGTCTCACTTATTGCATGCACCAAATTTTCATGGAGGACGATTTCAAACCGGTGACCTAACTTCAAAGAAGGCTCAATCCCATCATGAAAGAGGTGAGGAAAGAGGTTCTGAAGCTGCTTGAGGCAGGAATTATCTATCCTATTTCTGATAGCACTTGGGTGAGTCCAGTGCAAGTGGTGCCCAAGAAGGGTGGCATGACAGTGGTGTGTAATGAGAAAAATGAGCTCATTCATACAAGAATTATCACCAATTGGAGAATGTGCATTGACTATCGGAACCTAAATAAGGCCACTAGGAAGAATCACTTTCCTCTCCCCTTCATTGACTAGATGCTTGAAAGATTGGCAAGACAAGCCTTTTATTGCTTCTTGGATGGGTATTCTGGCTATAATCAAATAGTCGTGGATCCAAAAGATCAAGAGAAGACAACTTTTACATGCCCCTTTGGTATATTTTCTTATAGAAAGATGTCATTTGGGCTTTGCAACGCCCCAGCCACTTTTCAAAGATGCATGCAACCCATTTTCTCTGATCTTTTGGAGAAATGCATCGAGGTCTTCATGGATGACTTTTCAGTGTTTGGAAGCTCGTTTTATCTATGTTTGGCAAATTTAGAGACGGTGTTGAAGAGATGGATCCAAACCAACCTCATCCTTAATTGGGAGCAATGCCACTTCATGGTGACCGAAGGCATTATTTTGGGGCATAAGATATCATCAAACGGGATTGAAGTCGACAAAGCCAAAGTGGAGGTTATTGAAAAGCTTCCACCACCAACAAATGTGGAACACATCTGTAGCTTTCTTGGACATGTTGGCTTCTGTAGAAGACTCATTCAAGATTTTTCCAAGATTGCTAAGCCCTTAAGCAGCCTCCTTGTAAAGGATACACCCTTTGAAATGAATAAGGAATGTCAAAAGGCATTTGAAATTTTGAAGACTAAGCTAATTTTTGCCCTGGTGATTATAGCTCCTAACTAGGCTCAAGACTTTGAGTTGATGTGTGATGCAAGTGATTATGCCATAGGTCCAATCCTTGGTCAGAAAAGAGAGAAAGCGTTTCACACCATCTACTATGCAAGCAAAGTCTTGAACGGAGCACAACTAAATTATGCCACTACAGAAAAGGAGTTCCTTGCTATAGTGTATGCTTTCGAGAAATTTAGGCCCTATCTCATTGGGTCTAAGGTGATCATATACACTGACCATGATGCCATCAAGTACTTGCTAACCAAGCCTGACTCCAAACCGTGCTTGATCAGATGGGTGTTATTGTTACAAGAATTTGATGTGGAGATCCGTGACAAGAAGGGCAGTGAGAATGTAATTGTTGATCATCTATCCCGACTCATCAATGATGAAGTCACATGCAGGGAAGAAGAGATCTGGGAATCCTTTTCTGACGAGACTCTCCTGCATATTCAACAGAGGCCATGGTTTGCTGACATGACTAATTTCAAGGCAGTAGGAGCTATCCCAAAAGACCTATCATGGCATCAGAAAAAGAAGTTTTTGCATGATGCAAAATAATTTATTTGGGATGATCTTTTCTTGTTCAAGATTAGAGCTGACAACCTCTTGAGGCATTGTGTAACTGGTGAAGAAGCAGTAGGAATCCTTTGGCATTATCATAACTCACCATATGGGGGATACTTCAATGGAGAAAGAACAGCTGCAAAAGTCCTTCAGTCTGGATTCTACTGGCCCACTTTGTTCAAGGATGCTCACAATCATGCTAGAAGTTGTGATAAGTGTCAAAGGACTGGGAGCATCTCAAGAAGGCACGAAATGCCATTGCAAGCCATTTTGGAGATTGAAGTCTTTGATTGTTGGGGCATAGACTTTGTTGGCCCCCTTCCTCCATCTTTCAACAATGAGTATATTCTGGTGGTTGTTGATTATGTGAGCAAATGGGTGGAGGCAGCAGCATGCCAGAAGAATGACGCCAAGACTGTCATCAAATTCCTAAAAAGGAATATTTTCCCAAGGTTTGGGGTGCCTAAAATTCTTATTAGCGATGGAGGATCTCATTTCTCCAACTCTCAGCTAGAAAAGATACTAAACCACTATGAAGTGAAGCACAAGGTAGCTTCCCCATATCATCCTTAGACCAATGGAAAAGTCGAGGTTTCAAACAGAGAAATTAAGAGGATTCTTGAGAAAACAGTTTCTTCTTTAAGAAAAGACCGATCAACAAAGTTGGATGATGCTTTATTGGTGTGAATGAGCTTGTTTAAATTTGTTTTGCTGAGTTAGTTGTGTTTAGGAGTTGATAATTGAAGCCTTGAGTTGTAGAATTAGAAATCTTTGGAAGTGTGCACCTAAATTATCCTTTTTGCACTCAATTTCACTCCTTATGGATTTGATCAAGTTTGTATAGTGAAAACGTTTTAATATGGATTGAATTGAGTGCCAAGAAGTGCCAAATTCCAAAAATCGTAGGGTGAGTTGCCACACTTTGCATAACTGTTTTCTGGTGTGGCGCCCCTGCCCCCACATCTTAGGGGTGCTCCAGCATTAGTTGCACAAAGCCAGCTTTCTAGACCTCTGATTGTCGCGCGCCCCAGCTCCCATACCGTAGGGCGCTTTAGCACCAGCAGTACTGACTGCATTTTCTGGGCCTGGTTGCACAATGTGTGGCCCAACCCACTTTTTCTAACCCTAACTTCTCTCATTTCACATCAAAACACTCCTACTCACGCCCCTTCTCAAACCTGTTAAGACTTCGGCAAGTGTACTGAAACGTATCAAGTAATATAAAAAGATAAGACCAAGTATCGTATCCTAAAGGACTCACGACACTAAACAATTGTGTAATTGCTTAACAAATTAAGACTTAAGAAGAACAATGTTTGGGGTTTTGAATGCAAATGCAATAAAAATAAACATGAATGTAATTTGATCAATTGAGGCTAAACACAAAGATGAATGGATGATATTGAAAATATGAGATGAATATGTTATTGGGGTTTAGATTTCACCTAATCACTCTCATGCAAATAAGAATTCATCTTCTTCATTAATGTCAATGTCACTTTCTAAAGTACTTAAAACCTGATTCCTCGGCGAAGAAAGCATATCCTTAATTATAGATCATAATGTCTTTCATCATCCCCAATAATTAATTCTTATGAATAGAAGCTTAAGACAACCAAAACTCATATCCCCATTCCTGGGAAATACTGCTTCTGGGAATAATTCTCCAGAACCTGATTTGTAAGATACCTTCCGGTACTCATGCAAATCATACATCATGCTAATGAATGAGTTAAACAAAGCAAGCATTGAGTGAAGAAGAATTACCCTAACAATTAATGAAAGAAGCATATATAATTAAGAATCAATTCAATACATGAGAGTTTAGAGATTACATATTCCCCAACAACAAATAAGGTTTAGTTCTCCATTATCATGGAAAAACTATATGAATAATGGAATGAAAGAATGAAAGAGATAGAAAATCCCTAGAAAGAGAAGAGGAGAGTTGTCACATCTCCAAATCTACCCCCAAGGGGTGAAAAATGTGTTTATGTGCTTAAGCCATCAAAAGATACAATCCCTAGGATGTCCAAGTCCTTAAATAGAACATAAAAATAACAGAAAACGGGTCCAAACCCACGAAACTGGCGCTCAGCGCCCTAAGTGGGGCGCCCAGGCGAGCTGCGGCACAAAGATTGACGCTCAGCGCCCTGGAAGGGGCGCCCAACCTTTGGACAGCAACTTTTGGCGCTCAACTTGGTCAGCTTTTTCAGCACTACGTTTTTTCTATTTTTCTGCAGTTTTGCTTGCTCTTTGAGTTCCAACTCCTTCATACTTTGACTCCTCTTCCAAATCACTCCATTAGCTTACAAAATTAAGGGAATTTAGTAATAAAATCATTAAGTATAACCTCAATTCTCTTATTCACAAAACTAAAGCAAAAACATGAGTTAAAGCAAGTTTCTAAGTCAAAAAGGGTGCATTTAGTATCAAAATTGAATCACAGATAACGGTATATTCAACTGTTATCAACACCCAAGCCGCCCAAAACCCTATCCTCTTCCTTTTTCCCTGTCCAACCACAATACCTTCACAATCCACTAATCCTCCCCACTCTATCACCAATTTCACTCAACCCCATTGTAGCCACTTACACAAAGGGGGACCAATTGATGCTGCTGTAACCACTCCTTCTCCCCTCATCTTCCTCAAAACGAGCGATTGCAACTTCCAAGTCTTCTACTCTATCATTCACATAGGCATTTTGTTGTTCAATTTTCCTATCCTTGTTGATTGTGTTCAAACTCTGTTAGTTCGGATGTAGTTTGGTTACTTTAAACCAATGGGTGTGCATAGGGATGACAACGGGACTGGTCGGGTACAGATAGTGCCTACCCGTAACCCGACCTGACAAAAAAAAATACATCCGCTACCTGTACGGATATTCGCTTAAAAAATACCCGCGGATATTTTAAAACCCGTGGATTTCATGGATACCCGCGGATACCCACAAATATTTAAAAAATATATATTTTTATAAAATATTATAATAAAACTTAAATAAAATTACAAAAAATATATAAAATATAATATATATTAAATTAAATATAAATTAAATTTTAATTTTAATTATATTTAACCTTATAAAATATAAATTAATGTTAATTTTAATTAAATTTAACTTAACAAAATATAACTTAAATTTTTATTTTTATTTTTATTTCCATCCCTAGGTGTGCATTGTTAACTTCTCTATTCTGTTTAATAAGTTTTACTTTCTATTTCAATTGGGGTTTCAGTTTTGCAAGATGCATAATGTGTGTTGAATGATAGATTACACACTTGAATGTCTGATGTTTTCAATTGCGGTTGTTGAGTTGAATTGGTGTAATCTAAACTAATTTGGATGGTTGTAGCATCATTGGGCACTAAGCAAAAGGCTAGCATCTGCAGAATTGCCGCTGCATAATTTTCTATTAGTCGCGCTCCAGCACCCTCTACTGAGGGGCGCCCGAGCGCATGCGACTCCACCAGAAGTGGCCTGCAACTCTGGTTGTGTCCAGTTTCAAATTTTTCCTTGTCCAACCTGTTTTTCATGTTTTTGCTTGTTTGTACCTTGTGTTTTATATCTTGTAAAATCATGTTTGTGCATCATAATGAATGTGTGTTGCAATTGCTTCTCTATCTCGAATGATGTCATTGGACACACTTGTTGTCAATCTTTTTATGTAGAAAATGGCATCCTCATCTGGCTCAAAAAGAATCAAAACCACTGCTGCTAACACCGAAAACGACAAAAGAGGAAAGAAAAGATTTACTCACATCTCTTCTTGTCCAAAGACCATAAGAAGAACTAGTCCTTAGTGCAGAACCGCAACTTATTGATGGAGATGAAGGTCATTTTGCTGCCCAATGACATACAAGACTTTCATAATGAAATTAGACAGAGGAATTGGGGCACCTTGACTACTTATCCAGCACCTGCCAACATTGAGGTGGTCAAGGAATTTTATGCAAATGCCAGGATCTTCTCCAAGGATGTTGATCCTTTTGTCAGCTATGTTCGGGGTAGGCACATCCCTTTTGATGCAAGCACCATCAACAGTTTTCTGAATACGGTCTGGCAAGGGGAAGATGATCATAGTTGACTTTGCTTGAGTTTCTCTGAATAGAATCATTTGCTTGCTTGTTACACATGATCAAGGCCATCTTACTATTCTACATCTTTTATATGTTTGAGCCAAATAAGCCAATACAAACCTCTTGAACCTTAATGAAAGATGACTTCCCTCCTTGAACCTCAAGCCTAATGAAAATTCCCTTATTTACTTACCTTGAGCTGAATGGAAGAATCATGTTTGCTGTAAGTGAATGGTTTAAAGTTTGGGGAAGTTTGTTCTGTAAGGGTGTGTTGAGAAAAATAGAAAGATAGAAAAATGAGGAAAAAGAAGAAAGAAAAAGATAAAGAAAAATAATGGAATGAAAGAAGGGTGGATATAAGTTCGAAAGTGGTTGTAATTTAAGTGAAGCAAAAGAGAGACTTATGTGCATGATTTGAATTGTTTAATCTCTTAGCTCAAGGTGCTTTGTTATGAAGAAAAATCATGTTTCTTTCTTAGCCCAACCACATTACAAGCCAATTAAAGTCCTTGTGATGCTAACTTGCTTGTGAATATGTTTAATTTGGTTGAAATGAATAGCAAAGTTGACTTGTGTGACATTGTGATAGTAGAGTGATAGATACACATCCATATAAACCAGTGCATACAAGTGAAACACTATCTTGGGTGAGGATTGGTTCTACATAATTCAGTAAAGCATTCTGCCATGAATGTTGATCTCTTATAAACTGTAGCATTTGATTGATTGAAAATGTTGTGAGCACCTCACTGGAAGGCTAATCTGTACACATTTCTAGTCGTTCCAAGTTAAGTAAGTGTTGTGAATTCTATTATGTCTGTGAAAATATGTTTTATGTTGGAGCCAGATACCTTTTGCTTGAGGACAAGCAAAGTTCTAAGTTTGGCGGAGTTGATAATGCATATTTTACCATGATTCCAGTAATGAATTAAGAGAAAATGTCAACCATTCCTTAACTTTTTGCCTTGTAAATCCTAGTTTTCTTTAAGTTAATTAAGTGGTTGCACCTTAAGCTTTAACGAGATATTTTGATCACTAGTCCCTACTTTCACGTGCTTAAAGTAGTTGGAAGAAGTCTATGCATCAAATGAAGACACTGGAAAGCAAGGAAAGCAAGAAAAACAACAAAAATGAACAACTTGAGCACCAGTGCACCATGACTGACGCGCGCCTGAGCTCTCTTCCTTCTGGGCGCTTGAGAGCTAACTTTGCTGACATGGTAGATTTGCCCTATTTAACTCAGAGGCGCCAAGAGCTTGACATCTTTTGATACCTAGACACATTTTCTCTCATTTGGAGCTATTGGAGGCGAGCTAGGAGTTGTGGGAACAGTCCATCTTCTTCCTTGGGTCTTCTTCCTTCTTCCATTTCCACCATTGTTGTAAGCTCAAGCTTTCCATTCATGGAGAGCTAGTTTCATTGTTGTTGGGGGATTGATGTAGCCATTGAAATCTTATGTAAACTACTGTGTTTTGAATGAATATATGCCTCTTTCATTGATTGTGAGTGTTTAATTCCTTTTCTGAATGCTTGTTGTGAAGTTGCTACCCATAACATGATTTTAGGGTTTGCTTGATATTGGGAAATGTTGGGTAAATCTGGACTTGGATTAAACACCTAAAGGAAATAGTATCTAGGAAAGACTTGGTACTTAAGTTGTCCATTGTGACACACCTCTCTTTCCTGGGAGTCGATCCAATAGGTCTCTCTTATCTCTTATTTGAAATCTTTCTCTAAAGCAAGAACAAAAGAAAAAGAGAAGTCAAGAGAAACAACCTCAAGAAGATTACATAGTGCATGACCAGAGCTAACCCGGGAGAATTTTATCAAATTAACCCGAAAGTCGAAAGGAATTTACGTAAGCTGCGGAGAAGATTGAAATTTGGGTGTTATACTGAGGGAACACTTCCTACATCTGAAGTTATTCATCCTTCATTATCTCCAATCACAAACATACCATCCAATCCTTTACCTGATCCTAACCCAAACAATATGGCACAAAGAACCATCAGACAGTTAGCCACCTCCCACAATACAGCTATCCAAAGTAACATTGAATATCCTAATGAGGAGTGGGAGCTGAGACCTGACCTATTAAATGCCTTACCAAAGTTCAACGGGTTATCAAGGGAGAATCCACACAAGCACTTGAGACAATTTCACATGTTGTGTGAAAACTTTAGATCTCCCAAGATCACAATAGAGAGCCTTAAAATGAGAGCTTTTCCTTTTACTCTTCAAGGCGCAGCTCAAGATTG
>NW_025909527.1:0-12492 GCF_018835915.1 Vigna umbellata
TAAGAATTAATCTATCTGAATTAGCCAAATGTTTTCGTGAAGGGTGACAATATATTGCCAAATGTAGTAACTTATAAAGCTATAGTGAAACATCACAAACTCAAACTTATATTTCTAACATCACTTCAAGACAGTAACACAAACATAAGAGTTTATAGGTACGCTATGAAATATAAATAGATCATACAATACCGAATGTTGTGAGTTAAAGGAAATTATCATTATTTCGTTATTGTTTCGAGAATTTTATAAGAATGATTGAATGACTTAAGAAAATAAAATAACAGGTACAGATAGGGAGAATTTGTAGAAACAGAAGGATGAAAGTTTGGCGTTTGTATTAAATGATTGGATTGTTGTATGTGAATTTGGTAAGAGGAACAGTGTTGTTTAGATTGACTATTATAAGAAATTGGAAAAAGCATTCAATTGGAAAGGTGGAAACGTAATTGAAGAAGTCAAAAATAGTGTGGGAGAATGAGTTAAGGAGAAGAAGTGATTTATTAGTGAGAGAGGTGAGGTGATTACAGAGAGAATGAAATGATAGTGGTTTGAAAATGCAAGTAACGTAAAGATGGTGATAGAAGGAAGCAATGGCGAAGATGAAAACCAAAGCCATCAAAGAGAAAGTACTAGACGGTGTGGTATGAAGGAAGAAAAAGGAAAGGCGGTGGAAGATTGAGGCACCCAATAATGCTCAATTTGCATTCGACATATATCTATCTCTATCTGTCTCATGTGTCTTGTGGACCCACCTTTGTTCCAACCAGCGGCGCCATTAGTCTTTACTTAGTTTCAAAGCTCACCCACCTCTCTCTCTCTTCTTCTTCTCAAATCCCATTCTCCATATATACCGTAATAAACAATTCTAAGCACCTCTCTTTCTTTCTCCTTCTCTTCCCAAACCTCACATCTTTCTCTCCAGCTTCTGCTATTATTTTAATACAATAACCATCCAAAACCCAATCATACACTCGCTCGGGATTGGTTATTCTATCAGATAATCGAAAACAAAAAACCCAAAAAACAAAAGCAATGAAAGGAGAATACGTAGACCAACAACAACATCCTAAGACCGAAACACCACCTCCTATGTTCTCCAAGCTTCAACCTCAACACCATCCTTTCCAACACCACTCCTTCCAACTCTCCGCCGAGGACGACAACCGTGCCCTCGTCGCCACACCCCCTACTGCGCAGAAGCCCAACTCCTCCGGCGGCGACGGTGCCACCATCGAGGTGGTACGGCGTCCCAGGGGCCGTCCTCCCGGCTCCAAGAACAAGCCCAAGCCACCCGTCATCATAACCCGAGACCCTGAACCTGCTATGAGCCCCTACATTTTAGAAGTTTCCGGAGGCAACGACGTCGTCGAGGCCATCGCACAGTTCAGTCGCCGCAAGAATATGGGCATATGTGTCCTCACCGGTTCCGGGACTGTAGCGAGCGTCACTCTCCGTCAACCCTCCACCACACCCGGTGCCACAGTTACTTTTCAGGGCCGTTTCGATATCCTCTCCGTCTCCGCCACCTTCCTTCCGCAGCAATCCGGCGTGTCTCCGGCGGTTCCCAACGGGTTCGCCATCTCGCTCTCTGGACCGCAAGGGCAGATCGTAGGGGGAATGGTCGCCGGCGGGTTGATGGCTGCGGGAACGGTGTTCGTGATCGCGGCTTCTTTCAACAACCCGGCGTATCATAGGCTGCCGCCGGAGGATGAGGGCGCATCCGCCGGCGATGGACATTCGCCGCCAATCTCTGGCGGCGGAGAAAGCGGGCATGGGCAGGCGGAGTCGTGTGGAATGTCCATGTACAGCTGTCACTTGCCTTCCGATGTGATTTGGGCTCCGACGGCCAGAGCACCACCGCCACCACCACCTTACTGATTAATCACACGTTACGTTTCTGTTTATTTTTTGTTTTTCCGGATCAATTAACTCGGTGGCTATTGTAATCAATTCTATATGTTGATCTGTTTGATTTGATTTAGTCGGTTTAGTTGAAATCCTTGGTATTAGTTTGATTTTTATTACTTAGTTATAGTTAGATTTTAAGTTCATTATAAATGGAAAGAGAAGTATTAATTAGTGGGTACTATTTGGAGTGATGTAGCCTTAGGGTTGTTTGTTTGCGGCGCTAACTATATGCATGGCAGTCCACCTCCTTGAAGAGTTTCTGTTTATGAATTATGATTATAATACTACTACTACTAGGATTGAGGATGTTGGATGTATGTTGGGTATGATTTTGTTTAGAAGTTTTGATATAAATAATTTGACGAAATGGTAAAAAGCTGCAAGGTTATGCTTGTAAGAAAAGGAAAGTCAGAAATGGGTTGTGCTGGTTAGGCTTTCTCTGTCAACGTAGGGAGTAGAGCATTATCTGGCATTACATTGGGAGTGATGGGTGATGTGGAGCGTGGTGTTCACATCTGGTCAGAATGTGGGGAGGTTTTGGTTAGAGTAGATTTTCCAAAGTGGGTTTTTGGTTTGGTTGGATTGGTGTGGGGTTGGGGTGGGATGGGGCGTTGCTTTGAAGTTTGGGAGTCTGAGAATATCTGAGGAGTGACGCAGATGCTGTGTACTGTGTGGTGTGGAAGAGGTTATTGGTTATTGGATGGGTTGATGGGTGATGATGTTGTGTGTGGTGTGACTTTTGTTCAATTTTGGATAAAGCGAGTTTGATGGCAGAGGAGAACGTGGCTAGGGTTGTGGCTTGCAGTTTCTTTTGAGCAGAAGCGGTCATCTGCTGCAGCAGCTGCAACAGCAGCAGTTTTGCTTTGCTTTGCTTGCTTTATGGAATAAGTTCTTGATATCACTTCAGAACAACCTCCCACACCCTCTTCTCAACTTTATCTCTCCATCTCATTACTTTATATCTGATCTATCTGTACTTTCTTTTGTCTCTTTCTCTTGGCCCCCTCTTATTTGCAATTAAAGAGAAAGAGAAAACTTCAAAAAGTAAAAGACCCCAATTGCCACAACTCTCTACTGTGCCTTCCACTTTATTGCATCACCCACAGATCTATCACGCCTGTTATTGCCACTCTAAATTCCATCACACTTTTCCTTACCATCAAGTTTATGTCCAGTTCTGTTCCAATGTCATTTCACTTTTAACTCCTAATTAATTCATATATTCAACACTTCACTCTTTTTCTGTTTATCCTCTTCATCACCAAACAGATCAACTTTCATGCCCAAACTTACCACAACACATTTAATCCAACCACCACGGTCCCTCAGGTGAGAAATTTTTTAGATCTGTTCTTTTATTCGACTTATATCATTTCTGTCATATTTATCTACGTATTTCACTGTTGCATTTTTCCTTCCTATTATCACGTTACGTACATTATATTACACAAATATAATATTTCTACATGCAAAACAGTAGTTGCTGAGGAAAATAACAATGCTAAAATGTTTTTGAATTTGGAAGTATACTTTTATGAGTAAATCGCATAACTAATATTTGGTATTAATTGTCTTTTTGATTAAGTATTTCAATATTAGGCTGTAAGGTTGTGCCTATTATTCAGTCCAACTCTTTAATTTTGAAGGATAACATTAGTTTAGGATTCCAAATAAACCCGAAACGGTTGATAACTAATGGAGAATAGGAAGAAGTTGCTTTTATTCACAAACTTTAAATAAAGACTTTCTCAAACAAATTTAAATTACTTTTTTTTTTAAGAAAGTACTGTTAGTACATTTTGTATAATGTAAACCCAGACTTTAGAATTTGATGTGGGAATCAATAAATTATCCGCATAAAGTTATTTATTTATTTTTCATACCATAGAGTTTAGATTTGACGTGGGAATATCATCATTCCTACACCATATAATAGAAGCACACACTCATGCACAGTGATTTCTTTCTTCATTTTTATTATCAAAGTCACATTATTCTCTTTTAAAAGAAGGTTCTTAAGGGGAGAAGGTAAAGTAGTCTACCTTATAATGCACACACATTTCACTTATCAAAAGGTTACACACCCACAAAAATATAAACTCCATGGCACAAATCCTACATTTTCAATTCAGCTAAGCAATCAACCAAGAAATAAAAAAAAAGAAGAGAATTTCATAGTTTTAAAAAAATTAAATATATGAAATTTGAATTAATTTCACTTTGAATCATTAAAAAGGATAATTATGATAATTTTATTAAGCAATCAAATTATTTTCATACATTTTTATAATTTCAATTCTTTAATTTTTTTTATCAAGCAATATCTTTTTATAGTATCATTTCACATCTTCTATTAAAAGAATACCTTATAAAAAATTTCCATCAATATTTGTTTCACAGATTTCATATCGTCCCATTTCCTTCAGAAGTACTGGAGAAAGAAACAATGAAAAAGCACAAAAAATATAAGAAAGAAAATAAAATGATAAAACATAAATTTTCAGTTATACTTTTAACATAACGAATTATATGGTACGGCTACATATTTAGTTATGTCAAAATATTTTATTAATATTTATATTATATTATTAATATTTATGTTTTTGTTAAAAATATAAATAATTAAAAATAATATTAAACTAACAAAAAAATAAAATAATAAATTATATATATATATATATAACTTTTTATTATTTTTCATTTTAAAATATTATTATATTTTTTATCTCATTTTCACTACTCATTTTTCATTATTCTATTTATATAAAACATAACATTATTTTGATAATCGTTCAATCTACTGGTATCTGCCTACCGTGCATGTTCATAAAGTATTACCAAGGGTGACAACAAAGTAGTAACAAAGTAATTACACTACTTTTAGAAGCTAAATCTTTGCAGTTTGCATTAATTATTCCATGTATAACAAAAGATAAGTATATTTCTAATAAGTTTTTTAAGTAAAAAATTACACCTTTACTTTTGATTATTTTTTTGACTTATTATAAAAGTTGGATCCAATATTTTGTTAAAAAATATATCATAATGTACCCAAAATACTCATAGGAAAAAATAATCATGAAAAGACAAAATTATACTTACATAGTCAATTGTTTAGCTGGAGGCTGATTATATCATAGTAAGCAAAATTATAATTTATTTATGCTGCTTTCAACCAGCATTGATTTGGTAACTTTGATGTTTTCCAAGTGCCAGGCAAATTATGAAATAAACGAATAAGCCATATGAGTAAATATATATATTAAATTCTTAAAACTTTAAATTAATACATGCATCAATGTTGGCGATAATATATTTATATTTACTTTAAGTGTTTTTTTGTGCTTTTGAAATGACAAACTTATTATGGACCGAAAGAATAATGAACGAGAAATTTGTAAAAGCTTTAAATTAATATATACATCAATGTCGGTGGTAATTTTATTTAAAAAATAATTGGGAAGGGAAATCTTTTGTATTGGTAAAATAGTATTGTCTCTCATGTTTTTGTTTTAATTTCTTATATAGTTGTTCTTGTTTTAAAAAATTTTGTGAATATATGTAAAATAATTATTCTATTAGTTTTATATTAATATTATTGGAAATGATTAATTTAACAAGTGGTGTCATAAAAAAAGTTAATTATAACTTTTCGATTTCACCCATTATAAACATATAATAAATCAATTGATTGAAATAAGTCTTAAACAATGATTAAGATTATGATTATTAACTTAAGTTAAAATATTAATATTATTTATTGTAATTAGGTTGATATTAATGCAAAATCTATTTTAAAAATCTATAAATATATATTTGTGATATTATGATAAGTTGATTACATTTATTAGGTATTTATCGTTAAAATTATTAAATCTTTACTAACCTTAAATAACTTTCCAATATAATGAAAGTATAAATTATAAAATTTGAAAAACTAAACTTCAAACCCACAAATAGAAGATATATGTATTGAAATGTTAGAACTAATTAATGCAGTTAATTTTTAATTTTTTTTCTTATCCATTGTCTTCATGTATTTTTCATCACTGTAAATTATATGCATAACTAAATGTTGAATATGTAACATAACATTATGAGACATTCCGACTCTTTAGTTTAAATAAAAATGTTTTAATATAAATAAAACATAAAAATAGAAAAAAGTGAGTACGATCAACCAAAACTTAAATATTTAAAAATAATGTATACCATTTTATTTGGTAATTAATATATTATAAAGAAGAGCAATTGAGAAAGAAACACAAAGTATGTTGCAAATGTATAGTCTGAAGACAAATATTCCAAGTTTGACGATTGAGTTTTGACTAGTATAAACTAATCAACTACAAAATTCTCACACTTACTTCATACGCATTTGTGCTTCTTTTCTTGACCATTTTAAACTCCTATTTCTCCCATTTTACAATTCTAATCCTCCTCAAGTCAAATTCTCTCGGCTGAATATGAATATCTTTTCATAACATATAAAATAAGAAAAGTAAATAAATTTATATGGGTACCGAATCTTGAGGTGTCTCCAATAAAATTAAAATACTAAAAGCTAACCAGTCTTTTGTCAAATAAATAAAATAAACTTTTCGATTTGTTTGTAGATGGAATCTCAGTATCTTAATTAACAAAAAAATGGTTATGAAGTATAAGTTATAGAGATAAAATCATAACTCCATGCTCTAATAATGATCTTAAAAAGTATGGGATCCTCCCAAATCGTCGCCACCACGGTACCAAATCAAACAGTTGGAATCCTTTTGGGAGGAATAATAATAGTAATACCACCAGACGTAATGATTCATGTTCATGTTTTGTGTTGACCAAGGTGCTTCTGTGTCGGCTGATGATCATTCCTAGAATTTCTGAAACAAGATCGCTCATCTTTTGCATTTGGAAGGACGTGTCCACACGTAGCTAAAGGATTTCCTCATTTTCCAACCCACATTACTTTCATTCTATTCTGGTGCTATTCAAAGGTTTGAATCGTTTGTGTAGTTTTTGAAGAAATTTAATTAGATTATGAACATAATTGATTAATCATGCAATTTGTGTATATCTATATTTTTTTTTCTGAGCGGTTTTGANCGAAACGGTTGATAACTAATGGAGAATAGGAAGAAGTTGCTTTTATTCACAAACTTTAAATAAAGACTTTCTCAAACAAATTTAAATTACTTTTTTTTTTAAGAAAGTACTGTTAGTACATTTTGTATAATGTAAACCCAGACTTTAGAATTTGATGTGGGAATCAATAAATTATCCGCATAAAGTTATTTATTTATTTTTCATACCATAGAGTTTAGATTTGACGTGGGAATATCATCATTCCTACACCATATAATAGAAGCACACACTCATGCACAGTGATTTCTTTCTTCATTTTTATTATCAAAGTCACATTATTCTCTTTTAAAAGAAGGTTCTTAAGGGGAGAAGGTAAAGTAGTCTACCTTATAATGCACACACATTTCACTTATCAAAAGGTTACACACCCACAAAAATATAAACTCCATGGCACAAATCCTACATTTTCAATTCAGCTAAGCAATCAACCAAGAAATAAAAAAAAAGAAGAGAATTTCATAGTTTTAAAAAAATTAAATATATGAAATTTGAATTAATTTCACTTTGAATCATTAAAAAGGATAATTATGATAATTTTATTAAGCAATCAAATTATTTTCATACATTTTTATAATTTCAATTCTTTAATTTTTTTTATCAAGCAATATCTTTTTATAGTATCATTTCACATCTTCTATTAAAAGAATACCTTATAAAAAATTTCCATCAATATTTGTTTCACAGATTTCATATCGTCCCATTTCCTTCAGAAGTACTGGAGAAAGAAACAATGAAAAAGCACAAAAAATATAAGAAAGAAAATAAAATGATAAAACATAAATTTTCAGTTATACTTTTAACATAACGAATTATATGGTACGGCTACATATTTAGTTATGTCAAAATATTTTATTAATATTTATATTATATTATTAATATTTATGTTTTTGTTAAAAATATAAATAATTAAAAATAATATTAAACTAACAAAAAAATAAAATAATAAATTATATATATATATATATAACTTTTTATTATTTTTCATTTTAAAATATTATTATATTTTTTATCTCATTTTCACTACTCATTTTTCATTATTCTATTTATATAAAACATAACATTATTTTGATAATCGTTCAATCTACTGGTATCTGCCTACCGTGCATGTTCATAAAGTATTACCAAGGGTGACAACAAAGTAGTAACAAAGTAATTACACTACTTTTAGAAGCTAAATCTTTGCAGTTTGCATTAATTATTCCATGTATAACAAAAGATAAGTATATTTCTAATAAGTTTTTTAAGTAAAAAATTACACCTTTACTTTTGATTATTTTTTTGACTTATTATAAAAGTTGGATCCAATATTTTGTTAAAAAATATATCATAATGTACCCAAAATACTCATAGGAAAAAATAATCATGAAAAGACAAAATTATACTTACATAGTCAATTGTTTAGCTGGAGGCTGATTATATCATAGTAAGCAAAATTATAATTTATTTATGCTGCTTTCAACCAGCATTGATTTGGTAACTTTGATGTTTTCCAAGTGTCAGGCAAATTATGAAATAAACGAATAAGCCATATGAGTAAATATATATATTAAATTCTTAAAACTTTAAATTAATACATGCATCAATGTTGGCGATAATATATTTATATTTACTTTAAGTGTTTTTTTGTGCTTTTGAAATGACAAACTTATTATGGACCGAAAGAATAATGAACGAGAAATTTGTAAAAGCTTTAAATTAATATATACATCAATGTCGGTGGTAATTTTATTTAAAAAATAATTGGGAAGGGAAATCTTTTGTATTGGTAAAATAGTATTGTCTCTCATGTTTTTGTTTTAATTTCTTATATAGTTGTTCTTGTTTTAAAAAATTTTGTGAATATATGTAAAATAATTATTCTATTAGTTTTATATTAATATTATTGGAAATGATTAATTTAACAAGTGGTGTCATAAAAAAAGTTAATTATAACTTTTCGATTTCACCCATTATAAACATATAATAAATCAATTGATTGAAATAAGTCTTAAACAATGATTAAGATTATGATTATTAACTTAAGTTAAAATATTAATATTATTTATTGTAATTAGGTTGATATTAATGCAAAATCTATTTTAAAAATCTATAAATATATATTTGTGATATTATGATAAGTTGATTACATTTATTAGGTATTTATCGTTAAAATTATTAAATCTTTACTAACCTTAAATAACTTTCCAATATAATGAAAGTATAAATTATAAAATTTGAAAAACTAAACTTCAAACCCACAAATAGAAGATATATGTATTGAAATGTTAGAACTAATTAATGCAGTTAATTTTTAATTTTTTTTCTTATCCATTGTCTTCATGTATTTTTCATCACTGTAAATTATATGCATAACTAAATGTTGAATATGTAACATAACATTATGAGACATTCCGACTCTTTAGTTTAAATAAAAATGTTTTAATATAAATAAAACATAAAAATAGAAAAAAGTGAGTACGATCAACCAAAACTTAAATATTTAAAAATAATGTATACCATTTTATTTGGTAATTAATATATTATAAAGAAGAGCAATTGAGAAAGAAACACAAAGTATGTTGCAAATGTATAGTCTGAAGACAAATATTCCAAGTTTGACGATTGAGTTTTGACTAGTATAAACTAATCAACTACAAAATTCTCACACTTACTTCATACGCATTTGTGCTTCTTTTCTTGACCATTTTAAACTCCTATTTCTCCCATTTTACAATTCTAATCCTCCTCAAGTCAAATTCTCTCGGCTGAATATGAATATCTTTTCATAACATATAAAATAAGAAAAGTAAATAAATTTATATGGGTACCGAATCTTGAGGTGTCTCCAATAAAATTAAAATACTAAAAGCTAACCAGTCTTTTGTCAAATAAATAAAATAAACTTTTCGATTTGTTTGTAGATGGAATCTCAGTATCTTAATTAACAAAAAAATGGTTATGAAGTATAAGTTATAGAGATAAAATCATAACTCCATGCTCTAATAATGATCTTAAAAAGTATGGGATCCTCCCAAATCGTCGCCACCACGGTACCAAATCAAACAGTTGGAATCCTTTTGGGAGGAATAATAATAGTAATACCACCAGACGTAATGATTCATGTTCATGTTTTGTGTTGACCAAGGTGCTTCTGTGTCGGCTGATGATCATTCCTAGAATTTCTGAAACAAGATCGCTCATCTTTTGCATTTGGAAGGACGTGTCCACACGTAGCTAAAGGATTTCCTCATTTTCCAACCCACATTACTTTCATTCTATTCTGGTGCTATTCAAAGGTTTGAATCGTTTGTGTAGTTTTTGAAGAAATTTAATTAGATTATGAACATAATTGATTAATCATGCAATTTGTGTATATCTATATTTTTTTTTCTGAGCGGTTTTGATTAGGTAGTATATAAGGTGATGGTCCAATACCGGGAGAGGCTTATATACTTTAAGGTAGAAAGAGAGTAAGAAAGGGACAAAAAAAAGAAGGAAGAGAAGCTTTTTTTTTTTATCGTGGGTGGGTGATAGCGATATGAATATTATCCAATTTGGAAGCCGAAATATTATATAATATTTTAATTATAGGTGTCGAGCACCAACAATCCAAATTCTCCCATAATTTTTGCACATGCATAATCTTATCGATTATTATGGCCTCCATCTTTGGCTTTGCACTTTGCCGACCTTATTTATTTTCTGATACTATCATTTCTTTGTCTTCTAATAATGACCACTCTTTGTTTTTGTCACCCATGCATGCATGTAATGTAATCCTCCATCTCCATCTCCATCTCCATCTCCATCTCCATCTCCATCTCCATGCTGCACATTCACATACAAAAACTAAACAATGCATGGATAAGTAGGCTGCTCAAAATCCCTCAACACACATCCACATTGGGAATATATCTATATTTATATCTTTAAAAGACAAACAAATATGTGTGCATAATTTCAAGGTATATATGGATAAGTTTTTTCTTTTCTTTTTCTCTTTTCCATGATTGTGATTTTTTTATTGTAAGGAAAAAATGATTTATGGGTGGATTAAGAAATATAGTAGGAATTAATCAAGTAGGCTTGGATATTTATTTGACGAGTCTTTTTCATATAAAAGATTCTCATCCATGGCATGTGTTATGGATTAATTCGAGAAATTGAATGGATGGGTTTGATGAAGAATTGAATTGTTTACTATTCAATGAATAGTTGCACACCGTTTCGTTTTATTGTCTTGGGGGCTTTATTGTAGTTTTTGTGTCTCCCCTCAGTAAGCATACGTTTTACTTAATGACTATTTATAACATGTTTATAACTAATGATATTAAAAGATTAAATAAAAAAGTATTTTTTATTAAGAGAAGTAAGACGACTCTTTGATTTAAAGAAAAGAGAATAATTGTTGAAATTGAAGAAATTAAGTATTGAAGGAAATAAATAGATTTTGAAAATTGAGTTAATATTGAGAGGTTCATTGAATCGAGTTGATTGACCTGTGGAATAAATAAATATTATGGGGACACTGATCGCGGTGACTGCACTGCTCAGGCAGACCTTATCTTCCCATGACTAGACAATACGTGCCACTAGGTTTTTCCTTTCTCTTATTTTTCCTAAATAAATTATAAAAAAACATTTTTTAAGAAATGGACAACTTAGACAAGTCAAAGGAAGGTTGAACGTCTATAATATATATACGGAAAAATTATATAAAATTATTATTTATTGGAGATATATGAATTTAAAATAAAAATCAAAATTTTAAGTAATATAAAAATTTTTTATAAATTATTTATTCACGGGATCCTTTCAAAATGTCCGAGTATTATCAATAAATAGATAAAAAGTTAATCTCATCAAATCTTAATTTTGTAAAAGAAGAAAAATAATTTAATTAGAGAAGTATAATTAAAATAATAATAACAATACATTTAAATTATAGTTAGGTTCAAATTAGGATGCGAGGATGTAATAACTATTCCCTCTCTTTTTCATAAATCCGCACATCACTTGATATGCTTCATGCATATATTGTCTTTGAAATTGTTTATGGATTTATGGTGCTGTAAGACTTTTATTTTGGATATTAGTTATTTATTATAATGTTGTTTTTAAATTTCAACTGTGGAATTACCATATCTTGAACTTTATTCTTTGTTTCATATTGTTATTTTATTATGATAACAATTTTATATTTGGATTAATTTTTTATTTATATTAAATACATAATATCTCTATTTTATTTTTTTAGCATAGATATAGTCCACAAACAAATTAGTAATCCAGCGATCCCATGTTGACCGAATGTCTCAATAAAGTCAATAATGAGATTGGTTTTCACAATTATAATTTAAACAATGAGATTTAATAAAAAAAAATATGTACCATTAAAATTCCATAAATATCGTAATTTTTCTTTATTTTTACACGTATGAAAATTAGAAAAAACGGAAAAAA